>JAIPRM010006173.1:0-19155 GCA_025469315.1 Stegophylla sp. TES_Ste_2020 | reverse complement strand
GATTTCTAGATTCTTGCATTGTTTTATTCAAAAATTTTAAATCAACAGTAAGTAAAAAAAAAAAAAAAAAAAAAAAAAACGGGATTAATATGGGACAGACTTGAAATGACGGGACAAAAAGCGTGTCCTGAGAGAAGTTTGTCAGGACACAACAGGACATGTAGAGCCGAAATAAAGTACAGTCCTGTGTAAAACAGGACGTATGATCATCCCCTACTCCGGTAACTTTGAGTTGCCCATCGCCGATATACGGTGTACTGCTTCGGGAATATTATTTTCCCCCGAGACCGAGATCAAACACGTATCACGAGACACGTTTTTTACCATATCATTAATCCCCGTTTACTCCGCGAGCATATTATTTATTTCGTAACACTTGTACTACTACACTCGACGTTTCAATTTCGGATTCCGCGGCAAGAGATTAGTGATGCGAAAGTTAGACGGGTGACTTGACGACAAGAGCCCCGAGGATTAAACCGTATTTGTTGAACACTATTATATATTTTGTTATACCTGCGAGGTGAATTATACGCGAAACGTCAATACAACGATTTCGAAATTAAAACACGGGCGCACCGCCCTCTCCCCCGTTTGTCCGGCGGCCCGCGCCAGAGACGTTTTCGACTTTTAATATATTTTATCGTTCAAAGGGTATTAACAAGATTTATATCGCGTCGTGCCCCGCGGTGTAATTACGTTTCGTTCGAACGGTTTTTCGCACGGGCCATACGCAAGTTCGAGTAAGTCGCAAAAGGACATTTGACCGAAGGCGCGGACGCGTACAAAAGTATTTTAATTTCATTGTCGGTTTTCGGGGGGGAGGGGGAGGAGGGGGCGGGCGCGCGCGGGCGTAAACCGTAGACGAGTAGTCTTTGGTGGTTTTTGACTGTAGCAGGAAATCCGGGTGGAACGGGGACGAGAAGAAGAAGAAGAAGAAGAAGAATTTCGTTTGAGATTAACAAAATCCGTATCGTCTGCATATTATATATATATATATATATTAATCTGACGTTAATTAAACAATAATAATCTGCATTCGTGTAGGTGTATATGCGTGTATTTAGAAATAATTAAGTCAAAACTATAATGATGTACGAATTTTCAAGAATTTAATCCGTGAAAATTCCCCGGGATATTCCAGAGACCTGTAGGAATTCCTCAGAAACATTATAATAATTATTGTTTGACCGAAATGTAGGGGAGAGTGGGGGTAATCGCTGTCAGTGGCGTATCTCATTAAAATATGATATCTAAAATTATGATTTTCTATTAATTGTATATATAACTGTTGTCATTGAAACCTAAATTAACCCAATAAAAAATTGTCATAAAATTATGAACAAATTTTTTCGCTTGTAAAATCAATTTGCAATTTCGTTGTCAATGTTTTTTGTAAATTATTCTTCCCAATCAAAAATCTCGTCAAAGTAAACATTTTTAATTTTTTTTTTTTTTTAAATTTTTAATTTAATTCACATCTACAATTTATGAGGATTGGAATAATGTATTCATAAAAATCTATTTTATAATAATTATATTTTTAAGCAAATAAATATTTTTGTCTTATATAAACTGAAGCTCCACTCAGAATCGTTTTATTGAAAAAATGATTTATTGTTCCTTTAAAATTGACACACCTATCACTACCAAATCCCACCCGAGGAGCAAAGAATACCCATAATGCGAAGTATGTCAGGATTTTTTTCTATACCTTGTTGATTGGATGTTTTTTCTTAATGAATATAAAAATACAAAATATTCTTTGTTCCAAGGAAGACAAAAAGTATTCAATAACTGGTAAAAAAAATGTTGTATTTTAAATGTTTGTGATTTTCTTTTACACTTTGAAGCATAATCTAGTGAATTTACTCAAATATTTCGCTGACATTTACGGTATAGTTTGAATTCATTGAATTCCCCTGCACATTTCATAATTTAGAAAATAATTCACGTCTTGTCGAAATTAATTCCTTCAATGACTTCAAAGCAGCTAAAGCAACATTGAGGTCTAAAGTATGTGTTTGAAGTAATAAGTAGGTACTATCGATTTTTCAAAACTTCAAACCAAAACACTGTATAAATCCTAAATAAATATAAAAATGTCTTGTACGTTAAATTATTCTCTTATGTTTGGGAAGCTCTTTTTTTTTTTGGGGGGGGGGCATTTTTTGTGGACACTATCCCTCTCAGCTCCTACCTAAATTCGAAAAGTATGTAAATATGTTTCGCACTGTTCAGGTGCAACGAAATTTGGAATTTTATATTTTTCCTACACTAATAATGAAAAATCAGGTTAGAATTATTTTACTGTTCATACTCTTAAAATTAATTAAGATTAATTAAGATGTCCATCCGTTAACCCCAATCTGTGTTTGTCTCATTCCTGAAAATATTTGTTCACATTTACTTATACTTCGAAACAAAATACAATTGTCATTTCCATTAAAATGAATTGTTAGGCAATACAAATCTTCGTAAGAAAGCTTTTAATAAAATTGCGAAACTTTATTTTGTTTTTAATTTTTTGAGAGTTTTCTGAATAAGAAACGAATTAGTTTTCAATTCAATTTGTTCGAGTTGAATAGAAGTATTGATATATATATATTTTTTTTCCACTATTAAATTGAATTTCAAATAAAAGGAAAGATTTTTCATTTAGTTTGACACCCGAACATAGTTTTACAATTTTTTTTTTTTTTTTTTTTTTGACATTTCTAATGATCGATTTGTTGAATATTTTTGAATTCGGTTTGAGTTTTAAAATTTTGACAATTTTTAAAATTCCTAGTCTCTACTCTTTGTTTGATAAACAAATAATTTTGATTTTAATAGAGCTTTATATATCAATGATTAGCTTCATCGGTTGTAGAAATTTAAAATTCAAAATATTAAAACGTGGATGTATTAAGTCTGTAAGAAACGTCAAATCTCAAAACCAATTATTATTAACATCTTTGAATTCCGAAATTGGTAGTATTAAATTGAATTATCAAATATGTTTTCAATCTGTGACATTTTTAACAGTCAGTAAAAGTTAGGAAAAGCAATGAACATAATATTGTGAATGAATCGCTGTACTATTGTGTGATTATAGTAATATTGTAATTAGACGAGAAGCTGCGAGAAAATATATTATTTACACGATTATTAAAATATAATAATTAGTTATATAATGATAGTTTATAAATCGGAATTGTGTTATTATTTTGGTATTTAAATTCATTATATATAATTAGGATTTATTAATATAATAATAATAATAATAATAATAATATAGTAAAAGTATGATTCGTTTCGGTGATGCGTAGTGATGACAATTTTTTATTCCGCTCTGCAATATTATAGATCAATGATTGTTCGTGTAGATCATTAAAATAAATTCGATCAGACGTTCGGTACGCGTTCCGTGAAAAATATTTTTGATAATATTATATTTTACAATTTAGTTAATGAGCCTATGAATTTTAACGAGCCCGAGAAATATCCCAGAATCAATTTACCCGAGTACTGATAATAATAATTATAATGATGATGATGATGATATAATATTTTAATAATAAAATAATCAATAAGTTCGTTAAAATAAACGCGCGAGAAGTACTGTAATAATATGTGTGTATATATATTATATTATACACACACACACACACACACTTGTTGTATATAATATAATAAGAGATAACAGACATGATTTATTACATTTATTGTTAAAATCTCCGGCCTATATAAAGGGAACATTTACTGCGGTTCGCCTTTACTCGCCGTTAATCTGTTGCTTCCGAACGGTCCTAGAGTAGTGTTATTATTATTTTTTTTTTTTCAACTCTCAAACCGCGTTACAGTTTCTAATATTTTCTGTCCGTTCGGTGAACGAATAAAATTATAATAAAAAAAAAAAAAAATGTCTCTTCTGCGCGTTATTGCTGAATAACGATATTCTGGTGTAATAATAATAATAATAATAATAATATATTCCCTTCGGAGTCGCAATAATTATTATATTTCCACGTAGTTTCGATTAAAACCTCTACGCTTGTGGAAATCACACACGGAAAACGACTAACAATATTGGTTCGTATTGCTTTTTTTTTTTTTACTGTTATTTTTTTGCACTTGCCGGAATTTATAATATTATTTTTATTCGTTGTGTTATGTTTTTTTTTTTTTTTTTTACCTATACACTATACACGCGCGATATATACAATATCCTCGGAACGAGTGAGTAGAATTCACACGGCTGAAATTCCGGACGCGAGCTCGTGTACAGTACACTATTTTTATTATTTTGGAACGCGCTCTGAATATTATATTTTATTTATTTTTTTTCAATTCGATCGACTCGCCAAAATCATTCGGCGGGGGGCCCCGGATTAAGACGTTTCCCGGAACCGGATTTTTCGCGGGCCCCTATATATACTTGCACGACGAAAAATAAAAAATCTTTTCCACCGTTTTTATTTCTATTTACCGGTAAAAAAAAAAAAAAAAAAAACATTGAAACGGTGTTGGATTCGAAATTTTTTAAAACGGTAATTTTGAACAACTCATTATTTTGAAAACGGCGAAATACAACAAGTGGGAAACTCTTTTATTCAAACCAAACGCGACGATTAATTTTATGTCACTACGAAAATTTGATTTAAAAGCTTTCCTTTTTTTTTTTTTTTTAACGGAAGCAGGAAAAATATTTAACGAATGAATTTACAATATTAATTAATTTATTTATTTTTTAATAGGTGTTTAACTATCATAATTTCGTTAATTTTTTTTTAAACTTTTAAATGAAAATTAGAAATGTTTTTTGGTAGGTATTTAAAAGAAAAAAAAGAAGAGTACTTTTAGGATTTCTATATTTTAACATAACTGTACTCGATATTTTTTTTTTTTTTTATGTAACCACGAAAATTTGATTTAAAAGCTTTCTTTTTTTTTTTACGGAAGCAGGAAAAATATTTAACGAATAAAATTATAAATTTTTTTTTTTTCTTATAGATGTTTAACTATCATAATTTCGTTAATTTTTTTTAACTTTTTGAATGAAAATAAGAAATGTATTTTGTTAGGTATTTTTAAAAGAAAAAAATAAAAGAGTATTTCTAGGAAGAATTTCTATATTTTAATAAAACTGTACACGATATTTTTTATGAAACCTCGAAAATTTGATTAAAAAGCTTTTCTTTTTAACGGGTAAAAAATCTGATTGACGAATTAATTTTTTTTATATTATTTTATAATAAATTAATTTTAATCGTTTTAAATATATGTTTATATACACATCAAAATTTCGTTAACTATCGTAAACTTTTGAATGATAATAAAAAAATGCTATTCGTATAAAAAAAAAATAAAAATAAAAATATTTTAAGATGGTCTGATTCATTTCAAAGAGAATTTTCGAGCGAATTTCGAAAATTCTAATTTTTGTTTAAATATTAAACAGAAGAAAATTATTACTAGAGATAGGATTTCGTTGATTTAAGTATTTATTTTTTCTACAAGTGGTATACAATTCTAACCAAGCCAAAAATGTGTTTAACCACAATACACAAATTTAGAATATGTAATTTTTATTAGCGCACTATGGTCAATTTTCGTCTTAAATTAATTTTCTTAGTTCATTAAAATCCTATCTCTAATCATAATTAATTTTGATGTATGATATCGAAGCAAAAAATTTCAATACCGGTGATCGTAAAACGTGTACATTATTTTTTAATTTATTTAAGTATTTTCTTTTATTCCATTAAAAATGCCTGTCCAAGTTGTTTCATTTAATTTTTCAATAAACTATATATATACATACGTAATTTAGCATTTTTATCAAATTGTATTTACTTATACTAAAATGAAAAAAATTAAAATTAATACTTTATTTATAATTTTTAGATAAATTAAGTATTCTTGCACAAACACTTGGAATATCATGTACAGTTCTATTAGTATAACTATTTTAGTTTTTATTAATATTATTACTATGTATTATGATTTTTCATATATAAATTTGAAATAAAATTTCTAAATTTCTTATAGTAAAAACGAAATATTAACAGAAAATAAAAATTTAACGAAATACCTATTCGCTTATTATTTTTTGCCCCAAATAACCGTCGAGTTTGATAAAAAGAAGATACCCACTATATGTATTTCCATTTTAATTATAATATAATATTATATTAGAATAATACCCGGTGAATGTCATCGAAACGCTTTGCTGTATATTAATTTTTAGCATTTATTTTCAAGCACAATAATTATTAGTGAATTTGTTATAATCATGTGCTAAAATAAATTATTTTTATTACATTCAGTGGCGTACCAATGAAGGGGATGTAGCATGGGGAGTATATACCCTTATATTCCTTAATTATACTAGAAAATTTCTCCATTTTCGCAAAATACACCAAGTTTTTTATTTATATATAGTTATGAATTAAATAATTTAAAAATAATTATAATTAAATATATTAGAAGTATCTATTCAAATTACATTTTTTATATTTATGTCATAATTAAATATGTGACTAATTATTTTATTTTATTTAAAAATTGTCGAATTACTCTATTCAACATAAAACCGGCTAAACACGACAGTTTAAATTAAATAACAATATTTATGTTAGCAACTAATAAGTGCTTATTATATTGTAATTTATAAATGTTAAAAAATTAATAGTTATTATCAAATTAAAGATTAATATAATAATTATGTTTGTTCTGAGAATGCATATTTTTCAAAATACTACATAGGTACTTATGTATTATAAATATCAAAAGTAATTAATTTGTATACATATTTTCAATTGTATATAAAAAGGAGATATTTCTCTTTGGATATCCCAGAATTTTATTCTATCTAAGTATTACATTCCTCCCCTTTCAAAATTCCTGCGCACGCCACTGAATAGATTTATAATATACACTGATTGTTGTGACATATTAAATCCCAAAATGGAAAAAATACTGTATTTCGATTTCAAAATTAAATTATTTCATTTTATTTTACGTGCGATTTTTCATTTTGAGTAGGTAAAAAATGGACCCCCTCCTCTTAATCCGGGACTTTTGGCCGAGTATACGAGTAACACGGTTCCGGTTCGAGACGATTGTCATGTGACTTTTCTTAATTTAATAACACTTGACAAAAATTATACGTTAAAAATCGTAATTAATTATACAAGTCGTTTTTGAGGGTGAAAAACAAACATTCACTTCCCTCTGGTCGTAAACGGGGTTCTAAAAACATTGTAAATTCACGAGGAAACTTGAAAACGTTTTGAATTATATATATATATATATATATATTTGAAAACCATGACGAGAAATTAAACGGTTTACCAATAATGTGTTTTTTTTTTTTTTTTTTTTGACGAGCGATTCGTGGAAATGTATTTCCATCGACTTTTATTCGTTAATTACTAATTTTTTGTTAAAAACTCGACAAGCTGTTGTTAACGATTAAAAAAATAAAAGCACAAACATTTAAAACCTTCACCCTTATGACACACATAAGGAACAAAATTATTTATTAATTTTATTTTACCACAATTACCTAATGTTTTTTTTTTTTCATATATGTGTAGCACAAAATTATTCACAATAAACTATATTTATTACAAATATCAGTAAGAAGAAATATTCAATGACGATCGTTATGTTAATTGCAAAGTATTTTTTTTTTTTTGTTTAAAAAATGTTGTTTCTATTCTGCACAAAAGAAGTTATAAACAAACGAAAACAGTTAAAAGTTTTAACGTATATTATTTAGCATGAACGTAAGAATAATTATTGAACGCGTACTAATATTCTTTTTTCTGTGTTCGGATATTCAATTTAATATTTTTATAATACTTACTGTAAATAGCCGATCTCTAGGAAACGGATTTATAATATTATGTAAATTCATATTTAAGTTGGAACGAGATTTTTTTTTTGCAAATCTAATAAGAAATATCACCGATTTAGATCTTTCATGTTAAAATAACACTGTATTGCATATTTTGCATATTTCAACTTTTTTATTTATTTTTTTTTCCTAAATCGATAATTGTAATGTACAGCATATTTTCATTTTATATTATATTTTCACTTTCTCTTATTTATAGCCACATATGATCAGTCAAAGCACTTATGTACCTACTTATATTTATTTTGTAAACTGAAAATATTTTTGTTAATATTCAGAGTATTATTCGTAAAATGCGTATGAATATCATGATGAAACGGTAAAAGGTGATAATATTGTGCTCCCTAGGGATAAAAATAGGTATTAATGAAATTAATATAATGAAAAACTTGTAAATTATTATAACAAATCACATTCCTACGCTTCAGTTAATTTATTAAAATTGAATATTTTAAATTTATATATAAAAAAAAAACTCTTATATACAGAATATGAAACTGAGTACTTATACCTTGTTTAATTCTGTTTATTATAATTTAATTTTTCAGTCGTCTATTGTCGCTATAAATATATATATTACGTTTAATTTTTGATTAATAATAAGTAAAAACATAAAATATAAAAATGAATTTTAACGTTTGTGAGTTTTAATAACATACGTAAATTATGCTTTTAAGGATTTTTTTTTTCACCAAGTGGCACCAACTTAGCAATTCATCAAAAAAAAAAAAAAAATAGCTATAGCAATTCGCTCCAGTAAATAACACATTTTTTTCGTAGATAACAAAATGGATTTATTTCCACCACACAGAAATATACCGAATAGTAAATCGAATCAGTCATTTGAAAAAGGCCCGTTACACGACGTGTCTGTCAGTTATCGGTAAAATGGAAAACCTTTTTCGAAAAAATAACGAATACATTTGGATTTAAAGTAAAAAAATTGTTGAATCGAACACTTATGAGAAAAATATTCTGTAACACTGTTTGTTTATGTCGATCGAAATCGATTTTTACATAATTCTTGTGTGTCGGTTCAAATATTTTTATTAAACCTCATCACGCTTCACGCGCTTCGTTATTTATTAAATTTATAAAATTCTTAATTGAACGCAAGTAAAAAAAAAAAAAAAAATTTGATCACATGGAGTCTGAAAAACACACAAGTGCAGTTTTTGGTTAAAAATGGGGTAGTTTTAATTTTTTCAAAATTTTACCGTTTATGTTACAAATCTATCTACAAATAAAATATGTATTTAACATAAATTGAAAATTTAAAAAACCATTCGTTTCAATATTCAAATAATAATAATGTCATAATAAGGTAGTATTTTTCAAATGACAAACGTTTCTTTAAACGATTAAATATAATTGGTCAGATTAAAAAGTAATTATTATTATTTTTTTATAAATTTTTAGACGGTTATATAAACCTTAAATACATTAGATAAAAAGAGAATGTCATTAAACATCTTGCGAATAACATTTTAGATTCTGAATGAAGTGAAGAAGCTAGTGTTTTTACAATGATGTTTACATTTTTTTTTATTTATTTTTTTATTTTTTTCTGTGTACAACTTTTCGTATGGAAATAATTGTTCAAAAGTTTCGATCAATAACTTTTTGAAACCCGATTCGCCTCTAAATTGTACTTTAGATAGGTCATTTTTTAAATTTCTCAATTCTTCAATGTTTTTTTTTGAAAAAACTACCCAAAATTTGACAAAAATGACTCGAAAACCATTATTTTTTGATCAGAATTTTATAAAAACTTAAACATAGGTAGAAAATCCTATAAAAAAGATTTTGGCGCAAGAAAATTTTGAAAATGTGAAAAAAAATTTTGGACATTTTTTTTTCTTATATTATTAACTTTCTTCGTTCAGAATCGTTTTACTGAAGAAATGATTTATAGTTTCTTTAAAATTTAATACGCCCGTCAAGAGAATACCAACCGTCGTGCGAAGTACACCCATCGTGCGAAGTATTTCCGGCTTTTTTTTTATTTTTTCATAACTTTAAATTTCAAATCATTTTGTAGTTTAAAATACTTTTTAAGATTAATTTACAAAATTATTATATAAATATTAATTCGAGCGCAATTTTTTTTTTTTTTTTCGTCATTAAAGGATATATTTTTTTTTTTTAATTAGATTATTTAGCGGATTAAAATCCTTTCTCTGGATGTCTATAAGTATCAGTAATTATTGTAAAATAAAACGCGTGTATTATAACGAATAAACAAAACGGTGTTACGGAAATATTTCCTTAGTGTAGTAGTTGTTATTTTTAGAGAAATATGATTTTTTTTTTTTTTCAATTACGTTTTTTGAAAATTGTACTACGATAAATAACAACCGAATGGTCTCGCAGGGAATACGTGTTAAACAGTTCGGATAAAACAGGTCTGTACGGAAAAAGGGCCCAAATGAAAAGTTCCATAGAGTACCTACTCTCTTACTCGAAATAATAAAAAGAAAAAAAAACACATTATTGGAAAATCGATATCTATATTTTTCTAGCTGCGCTCGGAATATATTCGAAAAAACGTGACTACTCTCTGCTCCGTTCTCTTACCGAATCGTGTTCCGCATCATAACAGCTCTATAGGTTTAGGCACTACTACTTCCCTACTGTTTCATTTATGAAACTCAATTTATCCAGACAAACGCTTTCTGAACTAGGACTTGGTTTACTCGAGTATAATATCGAAATTTTTATGAGACTCATTTGCGCGCTAACCCGTCCGAAAATGACACATCGTAAAACGTGCAAAAATAAAATATTTCAGGTGGAATGAGACGACACGCAAAAGTTATAACGAACGACGATATTGAAATGGATGCAAATCGAATGGAGCGCGAAGGAAGTCGTCGCGATAACGAAGAATCGGATGTTGATCGACTTCCAGGACCCAGTGTCGTAGGGACAGTTATTGAGGCTTTCAACGAATTTCCACACATTCGTTTCGCGAGACGAAATGACAGTGTACGCGAAGGAGTTTCACAACCAAGTCGCGTTGATCCGGTACACAACAGTTGTCCAGGACCATCTTCGTCACGACTAAATCGCGATGATTCTAAAAAGAAACCATCATCGTCCGACGTTAATATTTTGGATCGCGGTGATCTAACTGCAGTACAAAATTCAGATAGCGATGAACGTGAAAGAAATTCAGCACCAACGAACGTAGTTCAGGATCACTGTGATTCGGTGTCAGAGGCGAGTACCAGAAGTTCGAGAAAAAGTAGGAAGCATCGTCATCGTGATAGAGAGCGTCATAAGAAGAGAAAAAGTTCAAGACACAGGAAGAAAAAACGGCATCATCGCCGAGAGCAAAGCGCTAGCAGCTGTGAAGAACAGAGCGATTCTTCACCAAATCCGATTTCCAGTTCTTCGCCGCAGAAAATCGACTTGGATCATTGCGACATTGAAAAAAATCCGTCGTCATCAATGAGCGTAGCCGAAGGTCACTGTGATTCCACAAGAAGTACATCGCCGGTGGCGAGTACCAGCAGTGGCGTCGATCAAAATTTTCCGAACCCGAAAACAAACTTAAGCAAACGGGATCGGAAGAAAAAAGCTCGATCACGGCCAAGTGTCGGTTTTTCTCCGCCACAAATCGATTTCGATCAATACCATTCTGAACATAATCCATTGCCAACGAGCGTCGTTCAGGATCACAGTGATTCCATAAGAAATGCGTCGCCAGTGGCGAGTACCAGTGGCGTCGCACAAAGTATTCAGACTCCGGAAACGAGTTCGCGTAAAAGGGATCGGAAGAAAAAATCTAAGTCGCGGCCGAGTGTCGGTTTTTCTCCGCCGCAAATCGATTTCGATCAATACCATTCTGAACACAATCCATTACCAAAGAGCGTTGCAGATCAGGACCACTCTGATTCCACGAGAAGTACGTTGCCGGTGGCGAGTACCAGTGGCTATCACTCCGGTGACGTCGATCAAAGTATTCAGACTCCGGAAACTCCGAGTTCGTACAAACGGTATCGGGAGAAAAACGCTGGATCACAGCCGAGTGTCGGTTATTCGGCGCGGAAAATCAATTTGGATCAATGTGGCGGTGCTTTTTATCCGTATGCGCCGAAGAATTTCGTCTGGGAACACTACGGTTCCACAAATGGTCCACCATTACCAGAAACTAGTGCCGGTGGTGGCGGTGAAGAAACAAATCGGTATCAGCAGCCAAGTACCAGGGGCGTTCGGAACAGTGACGCCGGTCAAAATTTTTCTACTCCGGAAACGAATTTGAATAATCGTCGTGATACGGAGAGAAACGCTCAGTCACAGCCGCCGAGTGACGATTCGACTGGATGTTGTCATTTCCACGTCTACGCATCGACGAATTTCCTTTGGAATCACCCGGATTTCTTAAGTAGTCCATTCTTAGAGACAACCAGTACCGGTGATCTGATAGAAAGAAGTCTGCTTTTCAACCGAAAGCCGAGTACCAGTGGGCCCACCCCGAATATTTCTCGGTCATCACATGAGTTGGATAAAATAATTGGCAGCAAGTTTCGGAACATCACTAGTTTTATTCGGTCCGAGGAAGAATATAAGCGCGAACAGAAGCAGAGTAAGTCCGACGAAACGACCAAAAATTCGTCGACTGGTGTCGACGCGACGAAAGTCACGCCCGAGAACGACGGGAGTAAGTGACGCTTTCGCTGCTTCTTTGTACATCATTATGCGCGTTGTCGTGCTTCACGCGGAGGTGATAACATTCGTTTTTCCAAGGTGAGTTTTAACACAACAATATTTTTTATTAGACGAATGACGACCTCCGCATGATGATCAATCAAAATGATATGTAAAAAATTGCCCCCCGACTAAGGAAAAAATAATAGCAAATTGCACTCGCCATATTTTAGGCATTAGAATTTCTCTGTAGTAAATTGCGCCTTGAAATATTTTAGGTCAACATTTCTGTGTACGTATTCGATTGCGCCCAACACATTTTCAGGTTTGAATGTCTAGATAGTATATTGTGCCCCGGTATTATCGGTATCTGAGTGACTTTTAATTTATTATTACCGACTTTAAAATCATTTATTTTCACAGCCGTTTTGATAAAAAAAAATTACAAATGTAAATTTATAATTTTATGAATAAAATTATTAAGCTGTAGCCTGAAATTTATTTCAAAATTAATAGCAAGAGGAACTTTATCAATTTCAAAACGCAGATTGCAAAACAAAAACAAAAGTAATAAAACCTGGCTCAATATTATATCATTACTATAATGCTACAATAAAATACATATATATGTTTTGCGTATGCTTATTATTTAACTTCAATAAATTCAACTTAAACTTTTTTAAAAGATAGAGGAAAACTATTTTTCAACGATAGTGGTGTCCTCTGGATAATACTAAATATATCTATCATATGTTTGGTATAATTTACTATAGATATTCATTCATGACAAAATATTTGTTGGGCGCAATTCTACACTCTTTTTACCATCAGCTGTTCTCTGTAGACGCATCCCTACTAATTATCCCTACTAATTAGGATGCTCGGCGGCGTAAGGTTAGCAGCTCATCGAGTATCGTACACGGGCGGATATAGAACCTACGGGGGAACAAGGATTTTCCCATCTTTATATACACGTTTTTTTCAATGACGTTGGTGATTTAATTTGGAAATTTACTCGAAAAGTTGTATAGAAAATTGTTTTTGTTGTTGTTTTTTTTTTTTTTTTTTTTTATAATTTTCTGACTATAAAGTTTTTTCAAAAAGTTTCAACCAGTGTTCGAATACTTTTCTTTTTTACTTTATTAGTATTATTCAAACTTTAATTTAATTTTAAGAAATATTCGAGTACAGCTCCTATATATTATGGAGTGTTTTGCAATAATAAATACCTACATTTATTTAGATTCTAAATGCTTCTTCTAAGAGAAAACTTCAAATCTTTATTAAAAACAAAAATTTTCATTTACTTTTCATAAAAATGAAAATAATATCCATCTCTAATTATATTTATCTAGATTATTTACCAAAGAACAAATTCTGCACTCGATAGCAACAAAACTAATGTGTGTGTGTGTGTACAAAGTTAAAATAAATAAAGCTTATAATATAATATGTTTTGTGAAGTTTTATACACTTAGTATCGAACAATAATCCATTTATACCGACTAGAACGCAACAAGTAATAGTACTCAACAGCCGGGGCAAGGTCGTAAACGTTAGGCGGCAAACGTAAATACAACACTTAAATCACAAGTAAAAATCCCGTTTTACCCGTGTAAATAATGACAATAATTATGCATAGGTATTATATTTACATGCGGTTTTAAAATCTTTCAAAACTACTCACGAGATCGTGGACACGAAAATTCATTCAAACGTTTCTCGTAATACGTTTAACGCGCATTCATATTTACTTGGTTTTGATAACGATAATATTTCGAAAATTTATTTAAATTTTATCAATTACATTATGTTATTGATATAACGAATATTCACAATTTGAATACACAATGTGTAACGTTTGTTTCTGTGTACTGTTTCCAAAGTGACACGAAAATATAATTACCCGTTTCTAAAATATAAAAGTATTTCGGTTCGGTTTTTTTATTATTTTTTATTATTATTATTATTGATTTTCGCATACTTATTATCGCATGAATATTTTACGACGGGCGACTAAAATACGTTGAAAAAAAACCAAAGCTGGAAAAAAGGTGTTTACTAAAAGTCACCGACTTGTAAATTAACGGATTTACTGACTTTTTGACAACTTAACTACTTAATAACGATTATTCGATGACAATTAAAAAAATTGTGTTTTAAAAAGCTAAAATAACTGTACGTTATAATAACCGTGACAATGAACTACGTGAAATAATATTTTCCACGGGTTTATAGTATAATTTTCTCGCGAGCAACTTTATATAAAGTGACTTGTTTTCTCGTAAAAGTAACACTAGTAAATGTACTAGGTGACTTTTTCGGGACTTATCTTTAGCTAATAAACGAATAAAATCAATCGTAACGTAAGTCTGTTACTGAAATCGAGTATCTAACTTTCCCGGCTTTTCGAAAACATATTATGTCTGTATAGGCCAAATTCAATTCAACCGATTAATATTTGTAAATTAAACTCATCTCAAAAGCCTGAGGACAATATTTTTAGGGCGTTTTTACGTTTTCACGTCAATTTTCGCTATCGCGTTTAATGGATTCGTTACAATATAACTCAATGTCGCTGTCTTCGCCGCGTCCGAACCGCATTCCTTTGCGTCCTTTTCTCTCCTTTTCGCCCCTTTGTAGTCAACGTGGACTTTACGAAATCCCATAATAGGTACTAGTTTTGCTTAGACCGTCACGTGAAGTCTACAATAGTAGTAGTATAAATAAGTATGTTCTACCCCACCCGTTAGGGTTTCATTTCTTCATTTATTTTCACTTCTTTCCTCATTTCTATCATGTCCCGTCAGCCACATTTGTGTTAGATAAAAATCTAAGTTCTTAAAAACGTGTTACAGATCCACTTTTTGATTCTTTGTTATTAAGTATAACCTATGTCGTCACTGACTTACTTTATTATATATATATATATATTACTATTTATTGTTTGTTGTAGTTTTTAATATTTACCATCATGTATATTGTCATATTATATTTGTATCGCTGTAATAGTTATTTTAGTAGTTAAATAAACGATATGCGGATGTACGAGGGAGGACAATCCAACAAGATGGAGAATCGCCCCGTACAACACCGCGAATTCGGAAGGGCCACTGTCAGTGGGCTCGCCCCTGTCACGTCCTTGCACAAAAAAAAAAAAAATAATAATAATAACGATATAACCATTATATGGGTGAGTACTTAGTAAATATTATAATTATTTTGACTGAGAATGTATACGGAGCATGTAGCTTGTCTATATATTTTAATGCATAACATTATTATATTTTAATAAATGTTTACGATATTTCACTTTTTTTTTCTCTTAAAATTTTTATTTTGCTTTTCTCAATTTATAGAGTAATGGTATATAAAGTTTTCTAAGTAAAAGTGAACTATTTTTTGGAATAATAACAAACTTATCACATTGTTCATAACTTATACGAAAAAAAAAAAAATCAAACACGTAATGTCTAACAACAATATTGCTTACTAATAAATTATTTCGCTTTGTTGGTTTATTCTATAAGAATAAAAAACACTAAAAAGAGCGACTCACAGTAAAATAGTTCGGTGGAAAGAACTATTTTACTTTCTATTGTCTATAAGCTAATCAAAAGCCGCAAAACTATTCGATTAACACGTGCACGTTTTCGATAAGAGAAAGTTCTTCGACATAATAAATTATTAATATGTTATTTGTAGTGAAAAAATGGTGTATGACTGTATATGCACTTCTCTATTGAACCTATTTGAACCCAAAAAAAAAAAAAAAGTTTTTGAGTGAAAAAGTTCTATTTAATACCTATTAAATTGACGAATTTGTCATTTTCAAAGACATACAACTTTTTGCTTTATGTATCTCATTTACCATTGCTCGGATTAAACTAATTTCCGACTTAAAATATACGTTAACATTAGAAGGAATATTGGAAAACGTCAATTTCGAGAAAAAAAAAAAGAATGTCCTTAGTTTCGATAATTTAGATTGAATGTGTGTGGGAAAGTTAAGAGTCCCCCTGGAATCCCCTTGATTCGGGTTTGATGACACATTATATAGAACCAATGTAACTCATTAGTTAAATGTGTTCGTATAATATCGATTAACAAGTAGACGGTCGTCCAACAGTGATTAACGGACGCATTATAAACCGTTGCTTTTTGGAAATGAAGGGTTGAGGCGATAAATGGAACAAGTAAATAATGATCTTAATGTTTGCTCGTCGACTTTAGTGCTGCACGGCCATTAACATGCTCGCAACACACACGCACACGCGTCACATTGTTTAATGCGGTCGTTGTAAGACCATTATTATTACATATTATTTAGTATTGGTACATTCGAGTTTATCGATTACGTGTAAAATACTGTTTTAAATACGTTTTACCGGGTGCTTTTAACGGATTTGAAAATATGTCTAGTAGGTACCTAATAACGTTATCTCGATACAAACAAAATTCGAGGAGGGAAAAATAAATATTTTGTATACATCATTAACAGCAACGAAACGGTTTCTAGTAATTTATTAGAGTATTCATATGAATCAATATTTCGTTTTTGATTTTGAGTAATAACTAGGGATGATAAGTTATAAAAGACAGAATAATATACACGAAACCATAGAAAACAAGACAAAAAAAAAAAATCCAAAAATATACATTTAAATCCATTAAATACGCATAAAAGAAACACTGAATATCAAAAAAAAATTTTATTTAATTGTTATGGATATTTTTTGTTTTATATATTTTTTATAAAAACTTACATTCTTACACTTATAATTAATACCTAAAAAAAATTAATATATTGTACTCGTAAATAAGGTAGATTTGTTGAAAAATTTTTCGAATTTTTAAGTGTGAAAAACTTCTATAAATCTAAAAAAAAAAAATGTACCTAAATATTTTTGTAAATATTGTAACAGATATATTTTTTTTTTAATATCAGTAAATTCATAATCTCGACTTAATTATTCGTGTGATACATCTTATAAAAAATGCATTTGTTTGCACAAAAATAAAAAATCATTAAAATTTAATTTTTAAACAAATTTTCAAAATATGCAAAGTACAAAAATATGGAATCTTTAGGTTTTAGCTCACTTAGTTATAAATATCAGACAATAATATGTAATTTCTATAACTTCTTATCTCTAGTTGGTTGGTCAGTAAGTTTCTTTGGTGATCTTTATCGGTTTGAATAATTTATAAATAATATTTTTGATAAACAATAAAAATCGTTTTTAATAAACTGAAATGTATTATGCATAATTATTATGCAACTATTATCTACGAAAAAAAAAAACTAAAATATAATGAGAATTGAATATATATATATTTGAATATTTAAAAAAAAATTCTATTTCGAAATTAATATTATAATATTATTTGTCGACCTTTATTCTTTACGAAACGGATGTGCCCCCCTCCCCCATCCGTTTACCGCAGAGACGTCTTGACGGGCGCGCAACCCTTTTAACGGTGAATACGTTTTTGTTGAAAACGCGCAATAATTTTGAACGCGGTTTATCACGATCGCCGTTTGATCTTTAATTAACAACGCGACGACGACGACGACGACGACGACATGACAAACGCCATGAATGCGTATAGTAAAAATTAATTTTAATTACGGAGAAACGTGACGAGTGGGGGCCGCGCTTTGATTCCAACCCTTCTCTGAAGAACCGATTAATTATATTATTATACTCGACGACTGTAGTGCAAGGGTTCGAGTTCAGAATATTGTCTGGACGCCGCCGTTCACGCTTAGGTAGAGTGAGCGGAGAGTGCGAACACCGAGTTCCAGAGGACAATAATATTTTCATTTCAACAACGACGTCATCCGCACAGCTACGATCAATTAGAGTCGTATGAATGCGCTCGAGTTCGCCCGGACAAAACGGACGCCAATTAATTAAATTTTTGAAATCTCATTTATTTATTTATTTATTTTTTTATTTTTCAATCGGGTTAATAATAATAATAAAAAAAAAAAAAATGAAATCCGCTAATATGCTGCGATCTCATAAGATAATATATGTCTGCGTTTTTCCACGAATTAAAAACTCGTGCAATAAGGGCTGGGATTTCGATGCGGATTACAATTTGTTTTTTTTTTTTTTTTTTCTCGGTATTTATAAAGACACAATAGTAAGCGGAAAATGCACTTCGGGTGTTGTATTTTGCATTTTTTTTTTTTTTTTTTTTTTGTAAAATTTAATTTTAAATGTTTTTCCACGGTTCATCTATAAAAAAAAGTGTGTACTTCGCACGTCGGGTGGGATTCTCTTCATGGGTGTATTGCATTTTAAAGAAACGATAAATCATTTCTTCAATAAAACGATTCTGAACGAGGGAAGTTAATAATATAAAAAATAAATGAGAAAAAAAAATGTTAGAAAAATGTCCAATATTTTTTTTCACATTTCCAAAATCTTTCATATGTGATTTTCTATCTATGTTTAAATTTTTATATAGTTTGGATCAAAAAATGATGGTTTCCGAGTCGTTTTTGTCAAATTTTGAGTAGTTTTTTCCAAAAAAAAAAAATGAAGAATTGAGAAATTCAAAAAGTGACCTCTCTAAAGTACCGT
>JAIPRM010006172.1:0-19155 GCA_025469315.1 Stegophylla sp. TES_Ste_2020 | reverse complement strand
GAAAAAACTAATTTGACAAAAACGACTCGGAAACCATCATTTTTTGATCCGAATTTTATGAAAATTTATACATAGATAGAAAATCCTATAAAAAAGATTTTAAGATTTTGGCGCAAGAAAATTTTGAAAATATGAAAAAAAATTTTGGACATTTTTTGAAATTTTTTTTTTTATTAACTTCCTTCGTTCAGAATCATTTTACTGAAGAAATGATTTATCGTTTCTTTAAAATTTAATACGCTCGTCAAGAGAATACCACCCATCGTGCGAAGTATGTCCCCGGCTTTTTTTTAATTATGAATTCCAATTAATCTCACGGCACTGATTTTTTAAAACGTATTATTTTGTATTGACTAAAATACTAATAATGCATTCAAATAAATAAAGTGTCGAAACACTTATATTTTAAAGTTATCTCTTTCTAAAATTGCTAAATAATTTAATAATATTTATCCTGGTAAAATATGAAAGTAATATACATATTATTGAGAACTATAGAATCGTGTTTCATCATTTCGATTTAAATTTATTAAAAAGTTTAAAAATATCTAAAAACCTATCAGAAAATAATATGTATGGTAATTTTATAAATGTATAAATCACCAAATTCATACATTTTTCGATTAATACATTAAAATAATGTTGAAAATTTTCTAATGGAACGCATTAATTATAATATAATTTATTCTTTTTTCATCAATTTATCCTTATAGACACCCACGTTACGCGTATAATACATTATTATATAATATAAACTCATAAAATCACACGTAAACGCATACTGACACACATGTTATATATCGAACTTGGTATTTTACGTAATATAATAAATAAATAGTACATTACTTACAATTTATAGGTGCAAATTACTTCATATATTTTCATTATGGATTAATTTTACCCATTTAATATACAGTCAGTACCTATAAGAATTTATAAGCATTCACACCCACATAATATAATAATATGTATATTGCCTTTATTAGTTCAAACTCTTCGTCCAGCTACAGGGTACTACTACAACTTTCACTCTAATTCCGACAATAATTAACACCTTCACTGGCGTCATAAGCTTTCACTTAGGTATTTTATACTTCTTACTTGCGTCACTTTGTACCTAGACACATGCACTCATTGACAAAATATACCTAATGGTATGTATACGTGGAGTAACCTGGATGAAGTTCCATCCCCAAAAGCCATGTATTTACACATACCATTTCTGAATATTTCATATTTTTGATATTTCAGAGAGGTTGTTTTTCGAAACGTTGAATAATTTTCTCCAACGAAAAAGAACCCTACCGAAAATTTGAATTAAGCGGTGGGTAAAATATACTAGATAAACTAGAATTTCATGAAATAGGTTAAAATGTTATTTCTAGTAAATTTAAATTGTTAAATCTAGAATAAAGAAGAAAATTTATCGATGTATCACAGACTGGTAATCTTTTAAATGGCAAACTAGATTGCACTAAAGCCTTAGGGTTAATACCAATTAATGTTTCAAAGGTTTCTCTTCGTTCGACAACTACGAGTATATACGCCGATACATCGTTGTACTTAAAGGCTTAAGTCTGCACCACTTAATAGATTATTATCATCTTCATTTTAATGTGTTACAATACTTTTTTTTATTATTCTGAAACTAAATCGAGGTCACATATTTTTTTATGACATACCAATAATTTGTAATCATTTCTTTAATAATTCGTTTTACTGTTATGTATACGTTTTTGTGTTGATTTTTTGTCCGTATTGTTTTCTTTTTAGCGTTATTTTTGAAACAAATAAAATAATTAAAACACAATAGATTATCCACTTGATTTTAATGGCAGAAAAAAAATTGTTTGTGATTCAAGCAAGGTTTGTAATAAATTAGATTTTTTTTTAATTTTTATATACCTTTCTGAATTTTTAAACATTTACATTTTCTACAGAGTATTGGATATGGATATAAATTGCATCATGTAACTTATTGTTTTATTCTGCATACGCAACTAAAAAAACATTAATTTCGAGAACTAAATGTTGGAAATATTCCAAAGAAAGATGGGAAACTGTAGCATAATTTCAGTTGTTTTTCTTTCAACACGATTATCATACAGAGCCCACCATATCCAGGATGATTTTTGGAATATTTTGAACAATGCTTACATTAAAATAAACATAATATTTCTTAACATCTTGAGAACTGAGTTATTCCCATCTATTAAAAAGTATATTATTATTTATATGATAAATCCAACTACAACTTACACCATTTTAGTAATTTAGTGCACTTAGGAAGGTCAAAACGTAATTGAAAAAAAATAATAATAAGAATCGAGAAATTCGAATCTCTCTAAAGTACTAACTAGAGACAAATCTGAATTCAAAAACTTGCTGGATGAGACTTTTGGACAAGTATTTCTATACAAAAAAACATATACCGAAAAAAAAATAAAAAAAATAAACATCATTGTAAAAACACTAGCTTCTTCGCTCCACTCAGAATCTAAAAGAAATGATGAAACACGTATATGTTTAAACATTTAATTCAAAACTTAAATCAATGAGTAGATATTTAAGTTATGGCTGAATTTTATTGCTACAATGACATTGGAAGTCTTATACAAATTAACAATTTTTTTACTACAATTAAATTCACTTGGTTGTCGTAACATGACATAAGTACATTTTCCTATGTACCTAGTGTATTTACCTATATACCTATAGTTTTATTCAAACTTTTTCGTTGGAAGTTATTTTGAATTATTGCAGAATTTTCTGCAATAATCTACACATGGATGTCAAATCATCCTATTAACGAATACCGTCAATGAATATAAACCAAATATTATTTTTATTCTAGAATATAAGATATGTTAGTAATGTTAGTATATATGATTATTAAATTAAATATAAAACAAATGTGGGTAATGTTGTGTTATTTTATATAATATCATAATAAATTGTAAATGTGAAAATTACCTTTTGTTTTGATATTGGTAATAGCTAAACTGGATACTTATTGCGGTATTGTATATGACTAAAAATTTTATAAAATGCCATAAACCACCAGGCAAAATGTATATTTCATAATCTAACTAGACATTATACAAAACAACTATCACGATTTAGTCAAAGTGTTATCTCAATTCAAACAGGGATAACTTGTGCAGATAAAATTCGTTGATGGCGCATGTAAGAATAATATTCTAGGAGATCTAAAAAAGACAAAAATGTGCTGATGTAATAGTTACAGTTAATGTTTAAATATAACGTAAAATACCGTGATTTTTGAAAATATAAATCGAAAATATCCTCCGATTTATTTTGAAAAAGTAACTGTAGGTAATCGTCATGATGTAAATGACGCGCCAAATTGCGAACGGGGTAAAAACATTTTAGATTCGTAATCATCGTAAAAATACTATGGATTCAAAATAAAAAAAATATTTATTAAACAATATGAATTATTATGCATATTGAACACACATTTTTTTTATAGATTTAACGCAATAGTGGTACAAGAATATAAAAAACGTATATTTCTAATAACAAAAATTAGTACTTAATCAATTTAATAAATTTTTAAATATTGTATAAAAAAAAAATATTATTACTTTGCCTAAAATCACTTTGGCATTGTATAAAATATCTTAACATTTTATGAAATAACTAATCAATGTATATACCAAATATCAATTATTATTACCTTGCCTAAAATTGTATGGTATTTTATAAAATTACTTAATTTTACACTTTGACTATAACATATACGATATATTCATAATGTAAACATTATATTTCGATTAATGGTAAATGAAAATATCATAATCATTCGGATATAGGAAAAAAATTTGAAAAATGTTTAATAGGTAATTTCTTATGATTTTGTAACTTAAGAACAAAACAACTGATGGCCGCAAAACAAAATAGTAATAATAAAATATTTTAAAAAACCAATACATTTATAGATATTGATATTTTATGTTTGCGTTCATTGAAACTAATAGAAACATTAGAAATGAACTGATAATTTTTATTTCCTAAAAATATATATGGAGGGAATTCTTAGTTTATATATATTATGCTCGCTGTACCATGTATTAGTATACAAAATTTAATTATAATCCACGAAGTAGGTACTAATTTTTCGCATGAATCCGATTGCCATCGTAAAACCCTTTTTAAATTTGATCTTTCAATGATAGTATTTAACTCGTCAAGAAAGTTCCGTTAGTCAATTAACCTAACGGTATATCCTTTACATAGTTAAACGATGTTATTGATGGTTAAGCAAATTCAGAACAATTACCTCTTTAAAATAGCACACAAACAAAATGTTTCTGCGGGAAACATAATATACTGATCTGAACATTTTTTCGAGTAGAATAACAATACACTTTTTATCTAGCGGTTATCTATCTAATAATAGGTAGATATCAAACAGTATAAAAAAACTGTAACTACAAATTTTAATTTTCTAAACTAGATATAACATATCAAATATTATCTATGATAACATATCAAACATTAAAAATATAATTTTGATACATGTTATTCTCTTTATATTCTGAAGTCTAAATTATGTTTTTACGTGTCGTATAGTCGGCATTTTCAACACACTCGCCAAGAGTATCTGACCCCAAGAGCGAAGAATACCCGTGGTGCGAAGTATGTCCGGCTTTTTTGACTATACTTTACTTTCGTCTAATAAAGAAAAAGAAAAAAAATTATTGAGAAAAAAGTGTTAGAAAAAAATTTCCTACAATTTTTTTTTCACATTTTCAAAATTTTCTTGCACCAAAATATTTAGCATATTATTATTGGTCTATCTATGTTTAAATTTTTATAAGGTTAGAATCAAAAAATAATGGTTTCCGAATCTTTTTTGTAAAGTTTCAGGTAGTTTTAGGTTTTCCCTCCAAAAAAAATTGAGGAATTGAGAAATTCGAAAAATGTCCTCTTTAAAGTACAATCTAGAGGAAAATTTGGTTTTAAAAAGTTGCTGATCGAGACTTTTAAACAAGTATTTCCATATGTAAATTATAGTTTCTCCTTTGGTCCTCTTTGTCAAATTTTGAATAGTTTTTCAAAAAAAACAATTAATAAGAATTCAAAAATTCAAAAAAATGCCCTCTTTAAAGTACTAACTAAAGGCAAATCCAATTTCAAAAAGTTGCTGATTGAGACGTAATATAATACGAAAAAGTATTTACAGAAAAAATATATAAATAAGAAAAATAAGCATCATTGTAAAAACACTAGATTCTTCACTTCGTTCAGAATCAAAAATCAATGTATAATAATACGATATGGTCGTAGTTTTAAAAAAACAGTTGAAACTCAAATATGATTTTAATTATTGAATGTTGTGACACGATTATTTTTAACTAAAAATGGTTATCCATTTGATAATTAAATATGTTACAGAAATTTTAACTCCTACATAAGAAAATATGTAGAGTGAGATAAAAATCAATTTCAAAATATTGGTAATCAGTTTATGAAATTTAATAGTGCATATTTTCACATATTTTGGGTGTGTATGGACATATTTAGCATACCACTGTACGTATCCACTTCACTTTAAGCTCGAGCTGAATCAATCTGTGAAAACTATGTAAGTTTTTGCGTACTTTAGTATTTTAATTAAGAAATGTTCAGTAGTTTTTTAATTTAGGAATTAAAGAAAGTGCACTTCTAAGCAAAATACAGATAAATGCCATTTTGATTAGGTACTGATAAACAAATTCAAGTTGAAAATATTAGCAAAAAAAATAATAATACGTTTTAGAAAAAAGAATTGAAAAATTGATTAAGGTTTTGAAAAAGAACTGTATTTCACCAGAAAATAACGAATTTTGTTAAAATTATATCGTAAATTAATTATAACAAATTAATATAGGCTAACTATTTTTGAAATTTTTTCTGTACTGTCAAGGATATGAAGTCAGATAAATTTAGATACAAATAAATTAAATTTTTAGTTAATTTACAAAATTCAAAACCAGTTTTAAAGAAAAGTCGTAAAATTTTTTCAAGATGGCCTCATTATCATAATGGGCTTTTATAAAATACGTGCCTAGGGCTGTGCTTAAACTTAATCCGGCCCTGCATAATCTATACCTATAATATCCATCAGAGGACTTCTATTGATAATAATTTAATTTTGGAAAAAAGCACCCAAGTATAATAATCTAAAGTTAATTTTTTTTCTCTCACTCAAATCACTACTGTTCTGACGAATTCATTCTTTGGTCGAATTATCCGAATCATTTCATCGTGTACGTGATGTAACTGAACTGGTAGGTACCGCGTATTGCCGGTTGAAGATACCCGTCCGTTTTCGGACAATACGAGCACAACAAAAGATAACGATAATAATAATCGTCTCGAGGACATACGGTTAGGTTACGACATGGGGAGGCAGGAGCAGGGGATTCGCCTCGTTATAATATTGTCGATGCGCATGTTTTCGACGATTGCGATACGATCTCGACGAACGCATCCGGTGCTTTGTGCTTCATATATTTTTTTTTTTTATATTATAATTAACATTATTATTACTTATTATTTTTCATTAATTCCGTTGGCATATTATTTGAACAATATTACATTATTATATTATCATCTAGGGCACGGATCTAGAGTGAAGTTTCCGGAGGGGCCAGAGGTTTTTTTCATATCATGCACACTCGACTACGAACAAAATATAGATTTCGCGAGCATTATAATTAATAGAGTACACATTTTGAAGGTATTTACTTTTTTTTTCCATAGCTCTTAAACGTAGCTAAGTCAGCTATAGATTCGATTTATACTGCTTAGAATAAAATTCACACAACATTTTATTTTGCTTTTTTTGTATTTTAATACTTTTTTGGGTATTCTGGATGCTTTTTTTTGTTTAAGTTACATTTTTAGATTCTGAACAAAGCGAAAAATCTAATGATTTTACAATGATGTTTATTTATTTATTTTTCACTTTCGGTGAACACTTGTATTTTTCGACGCTAAATACGATATACTCTGCTCCACGAGTAAGTACCATAAACTCAATGATTCGACTTACTGATATTATTCATTTATAAAATTCTGTCGTTTATTTTTAAATTCAAAGTAAGCAAGTTCTGTTTAATGTATTTTTTGGTGCTTTGTTTTATTATGCCACCTTAATAAATTATCTGTGAGCGCCCATATACCAAGGTGTTAATAGTTAGGTATGAAATATTATTTATTATAATAAGAAAATTGCATTAATGCACACTTTTTAAATGTGTACATTATAAATTAACTTTCTAATACATAATATTAAATATAAGAACAAATTATTAAATATAAAACAGAAATAATAATATAAAATTAGAATATATAGGTAACAATACTTATATCATAATAATATAAGAAAATTTAAAATTAATTTTTTTAACAAAATTAACAAAAAATTATTGATATATCATCAACTCTGAATTTCCCTTGTGCAGTATCTTAATTTCCTTCCCCTCCCCCTCCTAGGATGGGAACCACTGGTGTATAATACAGAGACTAGGCTAAGCTCAGATGGTAGGTGACAAGAGCACACACTTAGGGCAGAATTTTTCATGAATAGCATTTCTAATTTTTAATATATAAATAAATATGAACGAGAGCGAGTGTCCTGAATTTAAACTTTTTATTACTCGTATAGAATAAATGCTATTTTATGAAATTTAACAATCCCTTTTCCTTCATTTTCTCATCAATAAGTTTTAGGCAAAATACAAGTAGCAAACGAAAATTATGTAATTGCTCATGTAATCTGCTTATAGATGGTTATAAGTTTGTTTAAGCTGGCTAAAACTTTTAAGCTGTACTTTACTATACCACAGTCACCGATGTGCCTTGAACGTAGTAATTATTTAGGCAATACGCAAATAAAAATATTTACCAGGAACAAAACCTACCTCTCTATCAGACACTAATCAGGCCACCTTTAACTAATAACTAACCATCCAAAGCAATTCCAACTATATTGTCAGCACACAAAGGCTAAGAGTCTAACATCAAGTCTAAAAAATTTAATTCTGGTTGTAAAAATGAAAAAGAAATTAAAATATTCTTATTTAACGTAATTTTAATATCAAACATAATAATATACCGTAGTTGTAATTGATAGTATTGAAACTTAAAATATAAAAACTGAAACATGATACAGATTATAAGCGATAAGTTGTATTGGATAATATGTATAGAAATATTGCTACGAATGTAAAAAGTTTAAAACTAAACGCTTATATACTTTTTCAATATTTTAAATATGTTAATAAAGTATGTATGTTTAATTTTATAGGATTCTTTTTATTTTAATGGGAGTTAAATTGCGTTAACATTGGCCACCCTAGATCAATTTTAGCCACCCCAACTTTATATTTCTGGCTACGTACCTGCTCTCTATATGATATCGATTCAACCATCCGTCCCTTAAATATTTAATCATTTACATTCCGTCTCCATCCCTGCCGTGCCGGTCAGAACATGCAAATAATATTATTAACATGCTTGTAGTTCAAGCACCGAACCATTCTCTAAAATATCTGTAAAAACATAAAAGTTTTAGTACTTTAAAATATATTAGGCGAAGCATTAAGAATTTAAATACCAAGTTTACTACACGATGTATTCTATAAATTATTTATGCAAGTTCCCAGTTTTTTACATTGAACATTATTTTATATTCTTAGCGAAGCGAAGAAGCTAGTGTTTTTACAATAATAATGTTTATTTTTTTTTTTATTCTTCTTTTAAAAACACTTTTTTGTATTGAAATACTTGTCCAAAAGATTCGATTAGTAACTTTATAGATCCAAAATTACTCCTAGTTGGTACTTTTGTGAGGTAATTTTCCAAATTTCTCAGTAATTTTACGTAAAGGAAAACTATCAGAGAATTTATAAAAAAACCGGTAAAATATATCATAACCTGAATTTTCAAAAGTTTGATAAAATAATAATAATAATATGTTAAAAACATAAACTTTCACTATCAACGCGCATCATAAAAATTTCAAAAAAAATTAACAAATTTCAAGCTAGGTATAGAATTTTTAAAATACTGAAAATTTATTTTTTTTTATAAGTCTTCATTTCATGAAATTTTAATCTCTTGATATTAAGACCTGAAAATTTAACACATATTTATCTTATATTTTTCTAACGAAACTGAAAAAAATCTTAAAATTTGTAAGTTAGTATTTTTTTTTATAACCGTTTAAAGTTAACATTTTGACGGAATCCATTATTTTTACATAAAATTGTAATAATTTAAATACTTTTCAGTATTTAAAAAATAATTGTTCTAGTTGATCTTTATGAAACTTCAATCACATAGCGAATATTCTGGTGAAGAAAATTTTTTATGGACAAAAAATTCAGCATTTTACAATGTTTTAAATAAAAAAAAATCTCAAAAAATCCCGGATAAATTTATTGAAAATACCGAAATAAATATCATTTGTTGTTTTTTGTTAGTTATTATTTCATATAAATTAAATAAAAGCGATGAAGTTATTATATTTTTTATTAAAATATTAATGAAGTTATTATATACTATTAAATAATTGATTAGTTTTGGAGAAAATGTTATACCAAATTGCAATTCTATTCATCTAAAAAAATAAGAAATTTCCGAAATTTTCAAAATGTTCTACTTCATTCAAAATTAATCAAATCTTTTTGAAATTTTTAAGATATGTTTTTGTGATTATTTTTAGTAGTTGGTAAAAGTTTTAAGTCCCTAGCTGCATTATTTTTTAAGTTAAAAAGCAATTTTCAATTTTATGGAAATTCCGATAATTGCATATTCTGCGTTTTTTGATAATTTTTTGACAGATTTTCCACGATTTTGGAACTTCTCTAAATTGCCATCTGGATGTGATTCCGGATCTATAGACTTACTGATCGAAACATTTGGACAAGTATTTCTATACGAAAAAGTATTTCCAGAAAGAGAAAAAAAAGAAAAAATAAACATCATTGTATAATCATAAGCTTCTTCACTACGTTCAGAAAAGACATTTCTGATAATTTTAATAGTTTATTTTGTCGAAATTGATAGTGGTATAGTAAATAATATTAGATATAACGATTGTCAAAAAACCTTGAAATTTCTTCATTAACAACTACGATATTAGAGATTTGATTTTTTCAAGCCACTAAATATAATTGAAATTTAGCAATACATTAATAAAATTAAAGACAGAACTTCATTTGTTGAGAATGGATTAACTTGTTTTATATTAAAGAAAACGGCTATGACAATATCCTACCCTTAAACATATATTTATAACTTGTCTATTGCACAAAGGGTATTCCCCTTTTATTTAAAAAAAATGCATTGTTGTACCTCTATTCAAATCTGGTGATTTAAATTGCAATATTTGTCGTCCAATAGCACTTTCACTATATTTCTAAAATATTCGAGAAATGCATAAAAAGTAGATTTTTACAGTTCTTTGATAAAAAAAAGATTTTTCTTCAAATAACCAATTTGGTTTTTTACCTAGTAGATCAACTAATGAAGCTTTGTTTTTGTTTAATAAATTTATACATCAAAACTTAGATTCCAGTAATAAGGTTCTAGATATGTTTTTAGATATAAAAAAAGATTTTTTAGTGTTGATCATGTTATACTTCTAAAATAGCTATTTCAGACTGGCTTTAGAGAAAATATTCATAATCTAATGCATTCATACCTATCAAAGAGAATACAATTAGTAAAAATAAATATTACAGTATAGTATGGTATAGTGCGTAGTATACAGTATGGTTTATTAAACTTAAATGTGAATTCTAAAATTATTAGTTATACTGATGATACTATAATTCTATTATCTTATAAAAAAACACTGATTTATTTTACTCCAATGCCAATAATACTATAAAGAACGTGAAAAATTGGTTTGACAACAACCTATTAGAATTTGATTAAATCTCAATAAATCAGAATACATACTTTTTAATAATACTTCTGATTTAAGCGCGGGTTATAAAATAAGTGTTCACTCAATCACTCAATGAATTGTAATGGGAAATGTAAAAAATGTATAATATTAGAACAGGTTAACATCATAAAATATTTAGGTATAACCATTGATGATAAAATATTAAAATGGAATTTAAAAAAAATAATTTAACGAATACTATCAGGAAATTTTTTATTTTTTATGACATACGATTTATTTTTAATGTTTTCTTAAAACGCTTACTATTTTTTTCTTTAGTTCAATCCATTGTTAGTTATGGCGTAATGTATCTGATGTCAAGCAAAACATGACTCACATATTTAATAGATAAGTTAAATTTTTGTTACTAAAACTAATGTATTATAGCAACGACTCTGTTTGTTTAGAAAATAATTTTTATGCATTAATAAATTACATTACAGAAATATTGCATTAAGTTTTTACAGGTTTAAGCATAATCTAGCTAGGGTAAGTTACTCTTGAAACATATCTAATCAACAATTATAATTGTATATTACCTAAAGCTCCGCTCAGAATCGTTTTATTGAAGAAATGAACTATCATTTTTTTTAATTAAACGTTTCTTTAAAATTTAATACACCCACCAATAATATCCCACCTGCGGAGCTAAGAATATTTATGGTGTGAAGTACGTCCGGTTTTTCTATTATTTATTTTTCTTTTTTTTCTGTAAACACCTTTACTTATGGAAATACTTGTCCAAAAATCTCAGGCAACAACCGGATTAGCATCTAGATCAGTGTTTCCCAAAGTGGGCGATATCGCCCCTCGGGGGCGCTCAAACTACCCAAGGGAGCAATTGAGTATACAAGCTTGGTTGAAGGACATTATAAAAGTTGGCATCAATGTTGTACGAATTATTAAATATGTAGATAATTAAATTAATTTGTCATTACATACTTAAATAGATACTCGTACTTACTCAATAAAAAATACACATTTTATATGATTTTATATAACTTTTTACTTGGTCTGAATTATCGTATTGATGCTGAAAGTTTTGTTAGGCCTCAAGAATAAAATACAGACAAAAAATGGAAATTTAAAATAAATAATAATTTTTGGGGTGGTGGAAAATTTTAGAACACCAAAAAGGACATTGTGTAAAAAAGGTTTGAGAGACACTGCTCTAGATAGTATTTTAGAGAGGTAATTTTTCAAATGTATCAATTACTCAATTTTCTTTTGGGAAAAACTACCCAAAATTTGCACAAGCAAGACCCAATAACCATAATTTTTTGATTCAAACTTTATAAAAATTTAATCATAGATAGACAATAATTTATGAGAAATATTTTGGCGCAAGAAATTTCTGATAATATGGAAAAAAATTTGAAAATTTTTCCATTTTTTTTTTTTTCTACACATTTTTGTATGGAAATTCTTACCCAAAAGTCTCAATCATCAATTCATACACTTTTTTCTCATTAAATTTTATTTTATTTTTCTTTACTTATTAGATAAAAAACAAGTAAAATAAAGGAAAGTATATAGTAAAATAAAGTAAAGTAGAGCAAAGATAAGTAAAGTATAGATAAAAAAGCCGAACTTAATTCACACCGCGGGTATTCTTCGCTCTTCGGGTCAGATACTCTTGATGGGTGTATTGAAAATGATGAATATTATTGTTTTTTATATTTTTAACTTCCATCGTTCAGAATCGTATTATTGAAGAAATGATTTATAATTTCTTTAAAATTCTATACACCAAACAAGAGTATCTGACCCAAGGAGTGGAGAATACCCGTGGTACGAAGTACATACTTTTTCATATTATAGTATATCTATATTTAAATTATTTTCACAGAGTTAGAATTAAAAACAAAGTTTTAAAGCAGTTTTTGTTCAATTTTGAAAAAACTACTGAGAATTTCAGAAAACGACCTCTTTAAAGTACTATCTAAAAGCAAATTCTACTTCAAAAATTTAGTCGTTGAAACTTTTGGACTAGTATTTCTATATATAACGGGTTCCAAAGAGAAAAAAGCATAAAAATGATATACGTCGAATACTTTGGGTATTATTTGGTTCCTCAATCTGTATTTAAGTTTTCATAATGTTTGAATTAAAAAAAGATAATTTTCGAGTATTCTTTGTCAATTTTTGGTAAATTTTGGCCAAATTTTGGAAAAAATGAGAGTTTCAAAAAATAACCCCTCAAAAGTATGTACCATTTAGAGTCAAGTTATGATAGAAAAAGTTGCTAGTCGAAACTTTTTGACAAGTATTCCTATACAAAAACGGGAACACATTTAAAAAGAAATAATTAAAAATAATAAACATCATTATAAAAACACTAGCTTCTTTGCTCCACTTAGAATTTAAAAGACACTACCTTTTTCTCTTCACTCAGAATCTAAAATTACATATATTAGGACATTTTTACAATTACTATGCATTGTCTCTTACATTTTTTGTAAAACAGTGTATGCTAAGTTTGATTGTAATTAGGAATATTTTTTTAGAAACCGACCGCAACGAGTAAAATTTTTAAGTGTTTATTACCTTACACAAATTTTCCATTCAATCATTTTGAAAAAATAAAGAGTTTTCAGGCAATTTAAAAAACTGTTCATTTTAGGACATATCTTTTATGTCTTTAAAGTATGGAATATGCGCCCATGGCACTATTATTTTTATACAACCCTGAATTCAATTTTTGTACTTCTACAGACCGGAAAAAAAGCTGTTATATACTTATTACAAATTAAATACCTAACATTCGGTACGGTCCGACTATAATAATAATAATAATATTTGGTGGCCCTATCAAAAAGTTGAAATGATAAAATGATAAAATGTAATGAAACGCGTGTGGCGCTCGAACCGGATCTCCTCCGGCGGCGCGTGCAGTGACATTACTCCGGACACGCGTGTTATCGGTTATCGTCCGCAACGACGAAAAAAAAAAAATTCGTATAGTCGTGAGCTGGGAATCGAAAAAAGCGCCGGCGAGGATCGATGACGTGCTCGTCGCGGGCCAAATAAAAAACTCGTTTTCGGCCGTCGTGGCGCGCGTTTTAAACGCAAAACGTATAATAATATTATATTATAATAATTTAAAATCGCGATAATATTGTTATTACACGGACACCACAATGTTCGCGCACGCGAAACGAATCACTGCCTCTCCCCCCCACCCTACACATACACACACACACGTACGACCACCGCGTGCCTGTGAGAACTGAAACGGACATCCGCGGACGCGACGAAAAGCAGTTGACGCGCGCCTGTCCCTCCGTTCGGTCTGTTCGCGTTACAATTTCATTTTATCTGTTGGCACACGACGACGGTAATATACTATAATAAACCGGCCACGTCGTGTAATATACTGTGATAATATTATAGAGGAGGGCTCGCCGCAGACGCGTCATGTCATTTTCGCGGCAGTAAAAAAATATTAAATTAACGATGCTCGCTCGCAAAATTATTATGCGCGCTTTTTGATTTTTGATTAATACAATTTTCACGACCATTTATAATAAATTATTAACTATTATGACCAAACAAACGTTTTCGTTTTGCGCGCTATTCTGCAATTCGTTACTGTGAATGCGCGTGCCCCGCGCCACCGGTACACGCGAGTCGGGTGAACGCCGCCGCAGACAATCGACACGACGACGATATCGATATTATTGTTATTATATTATGCCTACTACGTAATAATAATAATAATAATTATAAATAATCAAAGGTGGGGCCCGACTGTCCAAGTTGATGAAAAAATCAACTCGAGTAAGTTTGCACGCAATCGCCTTTGGCGTAAAAAATTCAATTCAACAAGGGTGGCCAAACAGTCCATCGTGGACGATTTCAAAGTTAAAATTAATTTTTAGCAAATTTAATGAAATGTCCACTGCTGACGAAATTTGATATACCCAATATACTCAATAATTATTAAAAAAAAATTAAAATCTCGGCCAAAAAAGTTTGGCCACCCCTGTAATAGGATATACAATAATATAAGTATTCTATTATACCGGCCTACTTAGTTACAAAAATGATAAAAAATATTTTAACTAAGTTGCCAAAGGTTTGGAATTTTTATGTCACTGAAAAATAATTTAGGTGTAGGTAAGTTTATAACCAAATTATAAATCTAATTTTTCCAAAATTTAGATTATTATTTATATTTATTAAATGTTTATTAGGTATATAAACTACGTAATTGATAATAAAATAAATAATCATTTTGTTTAAAGCTTTAGGAATGCTTAACTACATAAATAATTACGTATTGACATAATTGAATAATTTGACATTTAAAATATTCAAAAAATCAAGTCTACAATTATTATTTGTCGACAGCAAATTTTTTAATATCATAGATAGAAAACAGCAAATATTACCTATTTATTTTTTAAATTTCTGTACGACGTACACTAGTAGAAAAATAGTAAAAAAACGAACACAAATGTAGCCAATTATTATTGATGTAGCAATAATTATCAACAAAAATGAAATTTCAAAAAAGTCAATCGTAGAAAAATATTGACAGGGCCGACGTATGCAGTGACACCCTGTATGTTGTGTTGGTACAATTAAGTGCGAAATTATTAATTAATGATTTCCGTATGGAAAAGATAAAAAAATTGACTAATTATCCTGACTTTTAACTTTTGAACTAGTAATACATTTATCACGTACCAATATGATTATTATTGATACACAAATTAAGTTATCGTACACACTTTGGTGAATTAAGAAAATGTTAATAGATACGTTTGGGCGGGAAAAAACTGCCACGGTCAATACCGACAATCGTTTGACTGCCGCCATCGCCGTAGAGGCACCCGTCATCATTCGAGTAGTCGTCTGACCAGCCTCCGCCCCCGCCATCGGTCGTTGTCCTCCGTCATCCCGCAGCAAGGTCGTCGTGTGCGCGTTTATAACACCGCCACAGATATAATATTGTAATAAAAATATTAGATAAACAATTTCCCATAATATTCTAACAATGTAAAAGTGTAGAAGCCGATAAAATAACTAATTTTCTAAGTCTAAGAGATAAATGTTAGCAAAATAAGACAACAATAAAAAGTGATTATTATGGTGGCATAATCAATGATATACGTATAGGTATAAGGGCATTCATTAGGGGGGGGGACATGTCCCCCTAGCTTTTCCGTATCTTTTTTTAAATAATGAATATTCTAAACAAAAATTGATAAAGCAACATACCTTATAATTTACAGATAGAATTGCTCTATTCTTAAGTTTTGGAACTTGAAAACAAATCTAATAATAAATATATTTTAAAATTTAATTTTATGATTGAATTATAATTTAGATAAAAAATATTTCCTTACTGTGTATTTATTTAGACCAGCCCAGACTTCCAAATAGTTAAAATATAATTTTTATTAAGTATGAAATATATTGTACTTTTTTTAATTTCTCCCATTTCTTCTTTTCTTTTTCATTTTTCAGGACACCAAACATTGTTTTTGATTTTTCATGTGGATATTTTACACAACAATAATCAGCCATGATAAAATATTTTATTTAATACTACTAAACCAAAAAATACAAAGTACAGAGAACAAAAAACAAAAAAGATTTCACCTCAAATAAATAAAAATATAAACAACGAAAAATGTATTATTATGGATTTTGAGAGAAGCATTTTTTAAAATAAGAAATTTCAAAAAGATCGGTCGTACCAATTTCTTTTATGTATATTTAAAGTGTGTGATTTTAGGTAAAACTAACGAATTTCATCAAAATTCTAAATTCAGACGATTATAGAGAAAAAAAAATTGACTTACGATTTTTGAGGTTTATCAGATCAATTAAACATATATTTGAGTGAGATCATATTACATTTCCAAGTCTTAATATCAAGAATTAAAACTTTTATTACATAAAAACTAATAAAAAACGAGAAATTTCCAATATTTTCAAAATGCTATACTTTACTCAAAATTTATCAACTGTTTTTGAAATTTTTATGAAGTATTTTTGTGAACATTTTTAGTAGTTTTCAGTTGGTGAAAGTTTCAAGTTTCTAGCTACATGATTTTTGAAGTTCTACGTTCAACGATGTTAGTGTGGCTATATGGAATGACAATATCTTTTCTATACGACGGTTCCGGGTTCAAACCCATTAATACGAATATTTTGCATTTTTTTTTTTTACTGTTACTGACTAAATGTGCCACGATAAACATAAGTAAAAATTATATTACAGTGCACAAATGTTGATTTACGATAATTAGAACCGATATATTTTCTTTTTAGATAATTAATTTTATTATATTATGATGCTTATATTTTATTGTAATTTGAAATTATTTATGGAGTATTCATCAGATGTAGTGTGTATGTGAATATATGAAAATCAATTTTCGTTTTTCGTAAATGTTGTATGTAACAAAATAATTTATAATTCAACATTTAAGTTTAAATCCTCAAACTGATAATTATTATTGTGTATTAGTTGAAACTTCGTTTAGAATCGTTTTATTGAAGAAATGATTAATCGTTTCTTTAAAATTCAATACACCCGTCAAGAGTATTCCACCCGACGTGCGAAGAATACCCCGACGAGCGAAGTACACACTTTTTATGTAATGAAATATTGAATAATTGATAATATTAAGACTGAAGAATTTCATATGACCACACTCGCATACATGTCTAAATGACCTGAAAAAATCTCGAAAATCTAAGTCAAATTTTTTCTCTATAAATATTTAAAGTTAGACTTTTGACAAAATTCGTTAGTTTTACCTAAAATTATACACTTTAATATACATAAAAGAAAATTAATTCAACCGATCTTTTAAAAACTTGATACCTTGGTGAAGAATTTCATTGCGAATATGTTGGAGCAAAAAAATATCTTACGAACGAATAATAAAACATCTTAAATTTCAACATTTGGCGCAAGAAAATTTTGAAAATGTGAAAAAAAAATGAGGACATTTTTCTAACATTTATTTTTTCTTTTATTTATGAGATAAAAAAAAAAAAGTAAAGTAAAGCAAAGGCAAGAAAGCGGGACATACTTCGCACCACGAATATTCTTCGCTCTTTGGATCAGATACTCTTGGTAAGTATGTTGAAAATGACAACCATTATTAATCTTTATATTATTAACTTCTTTCGTTCAAAATCGTCTCATTGAAGAAACGATTTATCTTTCCTTCAAAATTACACAAACCCACCAAGAGTATCTCACCCGAAGAGCGAAAAATATTCGTGGTATGTCCGATTTTCTTGCCTTTACTTTTTGTGTATAAAACTGGCAATTATTATTGTGTATCAAACTAAAATCAGCATCATTTTATTGAAGAAATAATTCATCGTTTCTTTAAAATTTTACATACCTACAAAAGTATTCCGTCTGAGGAGCGAAAATTACCCACCATGCAAATTATGTCCGGTTTCTTATTTTCACTGACTGATCTGATATTATTATTAATTTTTTATTCCGTAAAAAATTTCCATTCATGGACAAAAAAAAATATGTACCTATAACTGGGTACAAATAACTGAAAACACAGTCAATGGGGATCACAATCAATCTAGAGAGCCTATGTAATACAGGCTCTCTAGAAAGGACTAGCCAGGTATAAAGACTAGGCTATTTAAGCTACAGCTCAGGAACTCCACGAATTGAGGAGGCGCCGCGTCCGGCAACACTCATGATTTACTTGAACGAACATTTATACTCGGTAGTCAATTTAGTTCTCTATCATACTTGATATTTACATACCTAAAAATATTAAAAGAAATAACTACCTATATGATTAATTGAAAAATATTCTAATGGCCTAAAAGAAGAGTTATATGAGGAATGTAAAAAATTTTAAACAATTTTTGAATTTGATTAAAATTAAAAGTCTGATAAAAAAATATCCCAACATATTAGTTTTTGAACATTCTAAGAGGAAAGAAGAATGTACTTCGCACTTTGGGGTGTTCTTCACACCTCAGGTGGGATACTCTTAGTTGAATTTAAAAAAAAACCGGACATACTTCGCACGATGGGTGTACTTCGCACGACGGGTGGTATTCTCTTGACGGGCATATTAAATTTTAAAAAAACGATAAATCATTTCTTCAGTAAAACGATTCTGAACGAAGGAAGTTGATAATATAAAAAAAAAAAAAAAATTTTCAAAAAATGTCCAAAT
>JAIPRM010006171.1:12500-19156 GCA_025469315.1 Stegophylla sp. TES_Ste_2020 | reverse complement strand
TTCAGAATCGTTTTACTGAAGAAATGATTTATCGTTTCTTTAAAATTTAATACGCCCGTCAAGAGAATACCACCCGTCGTGCGAAGTACACCCATCGTGCGAAGTATGTCCGGCTTTTTTTTTTTGGGGAGGGGACAAAGCCAATGTTTTACCTGATTTGGTTTATAGTTTATAAACGTTTTCATAACTCTTGATCCATTTATAACGTATGTTACCCTGGAATTTTTCCTTAAATCCACATACGTTTCCGGGCCTGGGTCGAATTTTTATACGGATTGAATTATAAAAAATCAAATTCCATATGTACGATATTAGCATTTTAAAATAATGTTAAGATATCATATTTTTGTGTTTTACGGAATAGGTATAGACACACTGGATGTTTTCCCAAATAACACTCTTGATAGTGGTAGTTGGAAATGATCATAAAATTTTGAAAATCCTCACGAGATGTTTACAAGTATTCGCCTTTGACTCGAGGCATCAATAGCTAAGTAACTCCAAACAACATAATATTTTTTATTTTTAATATTTTAGCAAAGAAAATCTGATAAATTATAGCATATTATTAATAATACGTTTAGTGACCTAATTTCGGCGAACTTTTTTTCGGTTCTCGTCCGCATTGATTTTATCGACGCTATTCACATGGTCACGTCTTCAGCTCTGTAATTTGATCATATATACACCAATTCAGTGGCGATTTTTCGGAAGGCCATAAATATCATGTATCCTTTCTTTGACTTTCTGAATTATACGAACGTAAAGGAACTTTTTTTATCGGATATCATACATTTAGGTTATGTAATTTTTCTTATGATATCTATTTTCATTTCATCGTTTTAAAAATTATCTTGTTAACGGAAATTAAAGCGGACTGCTCGATTCGAAGTTACAGAACTTTGAAATATGCGTGTTTGTGATATTTTATTGCAGGTAATTGGTTATTGGTATGATATTTAGGTATTATTTAAACAATCGCGCAAATTAATAATATTATGTTAATTGCATGTTCCTAATTTATGTTTATTTATTTTTTAACGATATATTCAATTCCGTTTGTGATGCTGTTTTTGTAATTAATTGTCTCGTTCGTATATACCGTCATAACATTTCCGGTGTACATAAATTCTCACACAAAAATTGATGTAGTAACACACATGGAGTCTCGTAATCCCGATTAAATATAATCCCGTCCTAATGCTGTTTGTATGTCGCGCGTACACACTGTCTCTTTATGCGTTATGTTATGGTTAAACCTTTTCGGTGTGTGTTATTACGCTCATAATCATATATATTTATGGGGTTCGATCGATATAAGAACCTCTATTAGCTGAAAGCACTTTCAAAATCGTTGGATATTTATATCAATAATTAAATAACTATACAATTTATCGTGATGATAAATATTGTTCAAAACTATTTGTGGCATAATTATTGTGCATTATATAGCGTTTCATTTTAAGTTAATTGCGGGATTTAAAACTAGCTCAGTAATATATAATAAATAATAATATTATGTAATAATAATAAATTCAAGACATTTCAATTTTTTTTTGGAAAAAACTACTCAACATTTGATAAAAAAGACTCAGAAACCATAATTTTTTGATTCAAACTTTATGAAAATTTAAACATAGATAGAAAATATTATGAGAAATATTTTGAAAATGTGAAAAAAAATTGGACATTTTTCTAACACTTTTTTTTTCTCGTTTATTTATTAGATAAAAAAAATTAAAGTAAAGTAAAGTATAGACAAGAAAGCTGGACATGATTCGTACAGTGTATATTCTTCGCTCTTCGGGTCAGATACTCTGGGTGGGTTTATTAAAAGTGACGACTATTATTATTCTTTATACTATTAACTTTCTACGTTCAGAATCGTCTCATTGAAGAAATGATTTATTGTTTCTTTAAAATCCATTCACCTACTAAGAGTATCTGATCCGAGAAGTGAAGAATATCCGTGGTGCTAAGTATGTCGAATTTTCTTGTCTATGCTTTTTGTTTTTATTAATGCTACTAAAAATAAATAATAAAAAAAAATAGTGTTAAAGCCAATCGTTTAAAAACCTTCGGATGTAACTATTGGATTTTATGGTGATTAGTCTCTACTAATATTTAGTCTAATACTATTCTGTATTTAGCTCTCATACAATTACGGAAAATAATTTTTCCAAACCAAAATAATCACTCTTGTGACTGTTTTGCACAAACACACACACATTCGCATATATATATATATATATATAGTCTCGTGCGCATCTATACACTTTGTATTGTACCTAAAATATATGTAGTCGTTTATTTAGATACATATTCTGTTCTATATGGCAATGGATGCGAATCGTATATGCAAATCCGATGAATAGGTACATTCACATTGTATCAGATGCAGTGTGATGCATTGTAGGTTCTATAATATAAATACGATGCTTTACATTATAAAATGTGTATAATACTAGTATAATATCTCCGAAATTGATAAAAAAAAAAAAAGAATCGCTTGAAATTATATTTCACTTTAATGCATTTATATTATGCATATGTGTATCTTCATTTCTTTTCGAAAAGCTTATATTACACTGGTTTAAACTAGATTTGTTTATTTTACGTGGGAAAGAATCTTTTCAACGCACATTTGTGAACAGCGTTTTCGATGTGAAAATTAATTTAAATCATTGAAGTTTGTATCTCCGAGGGAGAAAACTACGAAAGACTTAGATAAGCAGATGAATAGTATGCTGTGTGACTTAGAAGTACTTACGTGATAATTACGTGGTTATATTTGAAAAATCAAAAATACATATAAATCGTATTGTCATCGGCGAACTAAGTTTTTATTTTGGAAATGCGCAATACTCATGTGCACATAAGGACTATTGTGGATGTATAAAAAAAAAAAATACACACACATTTTGAAAACGATAAAACAATGGTACGTAATATGAATTAGGCATCATTTACGTGTCTTTTTAACGAAATGTTTAGCTATTCAGTAACCGGAACCAAAATCTATAAAATCATAAAGCTTTTAGTTCATGATTGGGATAGAGAGGAAAAAAAATCTCATATAGAGAGTATTGATAAAATAAGACCGTACAAATAAATTTTCGTACGTGTCCGAAACGAAAAAATCTTGCCGGAAGTTTTCGAGTGTTATGCACCTATATAGTGCATACTTCTTTGGCTGATGGGTGGTTTATTATACTCGCATCATGGGGATGATTGTGTTACTGCACGATTAAATCGTGTACAGTAGGTAGGTGCAGTAGGAGGGGGTCTGAAGAGAACGAAGAAAATAAATAAATACAAGAGGAGAAAACACTGGTGTAACACTAGAAGATTTACAGGGGAAAAAAAAAATGATAATAAATAAATGAAAAAGATAAAAATAAAATCGGTGCACCGTCCCGCGACGAAGTTGGGCGGGACAGACTGTGCACGAAACACGATTGTAATTTATAGTGCTAACGTATATATTATTAGTGCAAAGCACTATAAAGCATATACTCGTATATGTATATATATATATATACAAATGTACGTGTATCTAAACTTTATATTATCGTGTGTTTACCGATGGTATAATGTTGGAAAACGTCCGGTGCTCTTGACGAAAAAATACGCCTATACGTATATAACAACGAAAGCATAAAAAAGCTGAATGTCTCTAATATATTGTCGTACATACACACACTGCCCCGAGACCCGTCAACACGTACACAGGCACGCATTATACACTATATATACTTAAATACAAACACACACACACACACACACACACACACATGCGCATTTATATACACGATGATCCGTGTCTGTGTGTGCGAGGTGAGTCTTCAGAGCACACACAACGTTTAGTCCGACATAAGTCACGTGGCCATTAAAAATATAGAACGTACACACACTTAACGGATCACCTTCTGTTCAAAGTTGCAACTATATGGTACAATGAAGTCGACACACTAGCACACACAGATGTGTGTGAAAAGTACGGTACACGTATAAACTATACGCGAGCGCGTGTGCGTGTATGTGTGTATGTACGTGTACGTACAGCACGCACTCAAACCTTTATAAATGATGTTACACAGTTTCACTTTAGGGTGCTGCCAGTGGTTGTTTTTTTTTTTTTTTTTTTTTTTGGAGAGTGGAGGGTAACGATAGGGGAGGTGAGACTGAAAATAGTGGAGCAGTAAAGCAACTACAGAAATACATACACACACACAGCCACGCGTATGTGTGTGTGTGTGTATTCAGCTTGGCTCAGTCCCGCCTTCGCCGCTGCTGTATAGTTTTATTAGTAGTACGTGCCTCGTTTTGGAAATGCGATTGCTGTAAACGAGTCGCAGCAGCGGCCGTCGCCGCTAACAACAGCCACTGTATACTATAAAATATATAAGTACCTACTATCACGGCTGTTAAATATATATATAATATATGTATGTATGTGTGTGTGTGTGTGTGTGTGTGTACTTTTTGACTAGATTTTTTCGAAGACTAAAACTAAACTTACTTCCCCTCCACGTGTTTTCCAACAATTTAGCTGTAGCGCAAACGACTATACTATACATCTATACCCCGGTATATTTATAATTTAAACTTATTGTAACTAAGAACAACAATCGTAATGCCAACAAGTTTCATATCGCTTACCTGTCACCCGAATGACTTACTATTTTAAATCATAAGTCATAACTCAGCTTATAATCGATATTAATAATTTATATGTAATATAATCACAACTTTACAGTCTCTGACATATTATTGACGGATAAAACGTGTAAAAATAACAGTAGTGAATAGAAAACTAGAAAATTAGAAAACTATCACACATAGGCGATAATTTTTTTCAAAATTTAAAAATTAATTAGATTTTTCCGTAAAAAACCTGTAAAATTCGATTATATTATAAAAAAAAAAAAAAGCCGGACATACTTCGCACGATGGGTGTACTTCGCATGACAGGTGGTATTCTCTTGACTGGCGTATTAAATTTTAAAGAAACGATAAATCATTTCTTCAGTAAAACGATTCTGAATAAAAGAAGTTAATAATATAAGAAAAAAAAAAAAAAAATGTCCAAAATTTTTTTCACATTTTCAAAATTTTCTTGCGCTAAAATTTTTTTTATAGGATTTTCTATCTATGTTTAAATTTTCATAAAATTCTGATCAAAAAATTATGGTTTTCGAGTCGTTTTTGTCAAATGTTGGGTAGTTTTTTCCAAAAAAAAACATTGAAGAATTGAGAAATTCAAAAAATGACCTCTCTAAAGTACAGTCTAGAGGCGAATCGAGTTTCAAAAAATTATTGATCGAAACTTTTGGACGAGTATTTCTATATGAAAAGTTGTACACAGAAAAAATCATTGTAAAAACACTAGCTTCTTCACTTCATTGAGAATCCAAAAAAAAAATAAACTGAGACAATAATAATATTATTCATACTCTAAAGTATTTAGTATTCCAAATCAATGTACTATATTATCGTCGTTCATTAATCGAGAGTATAAAATATGTAGGTAAGATCGGTTACATGGAATTGATTACAGTCACTCGGTATATTGTAAACATCACGCAGCACTTAAATGCGGTCGAATCCAAGAGTGTTGAATGCTGGGTGTTTTTTCTTGAAAAACTTAAGAGCGTTCATTATCCGAATTCGTTTTAATTGTCAAAACGAATTTATCACTTCCCGTTTTGTTGTCGCGCACATTACAATAACGATTATGGTAATGCAGTCGTTGTTAATTATTTATTGTTTACTCGCTGGGGGTCACAAACCGAATCGATTATAGAATATGTTCTTTTCACCAGTCCTTTTTTTTTTTTTTTTTTTTTTTTAATGTTTCATTTTTTCTTTTTTTTTTTTCGATTAACTTATTTTTATACCGCCGTTACGTATATTATTCTTGTTATTTCGTTACCGCATTAAAGCATCCGTCAACAACAACAATAACGGCATACACACACACACACACACACACACACACACATATACTCGAATTAGATCAGTGTTAACGTATGAGCACAGTACATATAATATATGCTGTCATAACCCGCGCCATGTTTACGTTGAACCCATCACGAAACACCCCGGGACATTAAAGTTGCAGTCGTATAAACAAAAAGTTACGGGAACACGTGAAATCCAAATGCACTTTCAACGAACGTTTTGCCGTAATGTTTTCACGAGAATATTGGAAACACGCTGCGGAGGGACTTCGAGAGAGCGAGCGGAGCAAAACAGAATTATGTATTGTATTCGGAGGGTCGGGCGCGGTGTCTGTGTATATTTAAAATATATTACGTATATTATGTATATACACACACACACACCGAACGGTTATAGGAGGAGGAGAAAAACGTACCGCCGCGGCACGTCAATAAATCTAGTAGGTTCGTGGACCCGAAAACAACGCGTTCATATTATAAACCCCCGAACGAAACAGGAAGGTCAATTATATGCACTCGAAATGTTCGTTTCCGAGTCGCCGCAGTAAATCACGTGATTTATTCAGTCGAATACACCGGCACTGTACGCCAGCAGATATCCCGGTGCCGTTAAACAGCGAATTATGTATTTCATTGCCGTATTATAATATGGATTTAAAATATGTATGTGTATGTATGTGTGTGTGTGTGTGT
>JAIPRM010006171.1:0-10000 GCA_025469315.1 Stegophylla sp. TES_Ste_2020 | reverse complement strand
TAATTTAAAATTTTTATGTATTCTCTTTGTGCGATGTAAAATGATAGCGACTAACAGTCATTGTATATGGAAATGAAAGAAATAAATAAGATAATTTTCTTCGTATTTTCTATATTCCTATTTTTCAATAAATATAGAAATATTCTAATTAAAGTACACAACTACTATTTTCGATAGTATATTATCAAGTATATGCCTCTACTTATATGAGGAAAAAAACGCAATTTCGACAGTAATTTATATTTAGTATCCACGTCATCCGTTATCTAGGTGCGACAACATGCAATGTCTATTTTACATATTTAACGGGGAATTTAAAGTGTCCACTAAGTCTGAGATGCCCATTACATTAGTAGAGGTTTCAATGTAAAAATATTGTCCATATTATTATCATGTTAATGTGTGATTGAGACACTTCATATTATAACGTATAATATAGAATGTAGAGGACGTTGAAAAGAAAGCTCGAAACGACCTACTCTGAAGCAAATCGTTCATGTACATGTTTATGTCAATTGAAGTATATTACGCGTAGCCAGAACACTTAAGGTTATTCTTATTTTGTAGTTTGTTGTACCATATAGCGCGATAAGGCACAGATAGAAACGGTACGTGGGAGATTACCAGAGTCGGAGGAAATTATATATACACACTCACTACTCACACAAATGTACACAAACATACATGCATAATATTATGTATTCCTGTATATTATATGGTAGAGCTGTACCTAAACATTATACATAATACAAAAAATGTAATTTAATTCATACCTATATAAACAGATACGATCAAATAAATTTATATATATTTGTGTATAGAAGAAAATATAGAAAGAACAAAATAGGTGTTTATACGTTTCCCAGTTAAAATAAGTGATCACTGGTTATCTATGCTTATTTATTTATGTCTTGTCGAATAATAAAATATATCTGTAAATTAACCCAGCATTTTGAAAATATTGGAAATATGCCCTGCTTTTTTGAAAATCAGATTACATTGTGATTCATCACGTAAATGTAAAACCACCAGAGTGTTATGTTAATTATTATAAAAACAATAAATTATACTCAGGTCAATTTTTATAAAATTGTATGAATTATATTTTATCGTTAGACATGATGAATCGCTCTAGACTAGAAAATTATTAATTGTCGAATAATATTAAGCTGCGTATCAAAAATTTATCATTTGGTTTGAGAGAAAATGTTAAACCGTTATACACTATTTTTCGTTTTAACGTTCGTGAAAAGAAACTCGGTGGTTATGATTAAACTTGTCCAAAATAATATGGAAAGTTCTAGAACGCATCCATTATAGGCTGTGTGTTATATAAAGAAGCCAACTATTTACGTTTATTTCGTTTGTAACGGTTAAACATGAACAGACTTGAGATTATGCATCAGCTTGCGTTAACTTTAATGAGAAAAACAACTTTAAATTATTTATGTGAACTGAGACATTTTTGTACATCACGGAGAGGAATTTGAAAATTAAAATGTTTATGTATTACACATTAAAAAAAAAACCAAGTTCGTTAATGTGAAAAAAACTTTTTATATTTACATACACTATTTGACGTGTATACATATATGTATTTTATACATTATATTATATAGATAGATAGGTGGTTAGATTACGACGAATTTAAATTAAAAACGGTTTAAAAATTTTACCGATTAATGCATTCTTTTTAAAACTACAGGAAATAGTGATAACTCGATTCGATAACGTTATTACGCATTATAATATTATAAAGTCTATAAATTAAATTAGTACATATTGCAATTTTTATTATCTTTGCTGATACAAACTAACACGAAATAAACGAGTTATGTGTTTTATGAAATATAATGATTAATGACCAGTAAGAATGAAGATTATTTATATTCAGTGTAGTATTCAGTTCACACTTCATATAGTGTGCATAATGTCAAATTGATAACAACTGTTTTTAATTAAGTTTAGCAAAGAGAGTACATAGTACAAGTAGACTGTATAATATTATATTTCATCAAAATTAATACTGAATATTATATTTACATAAAAGCTCTTAATTAACTACTTTCATTTGAAATATTTCTCCCCTGTACTAAATCATGCACTATAGTGAATATACTTATTTGCGTCCTAGGGCAGTTTTTTCTTTTTTTATTCGATTTTTTACGCCTCCTTCGACATTTTTTTCCCACAATCATCACACTTTTGCAACAGCGTTCCAATGTACCTATAAGGGTACGTACGTATTTTGTAACAGGCCATAGCTATATAATATTATAAAGACCTCTTAAATTTTTCGCCCGAGGCACGTGCCCCAGATGTCCATTTGTGTTGGATTTGATTTTATAACACACGTAATTTTATGTGCATAAGGATCGAAATTATTTATGCGTACATAAATCGCGAGAAATAATATAGAAATTATGAGAAAATAAAAAATAACAGACGGCACGTGAATTACACCAAGTATATAGTATTCGAGCCAAGAGCCCAGAGCAAAACGCTCTGCAGACTACGCGCCGTGGGATCATATGGTATTAGGCGTCGTGCCGAGATAATAATCGTACTTGACAGATGATGCTATGCGACTTGTTTTCCAAACGAACCAGACATGTTTATAGATCAGTAATTTTGTTGCGTTCATATATATTTATTTTATACACATATAATTGCCCTACGTGTCCACCTCCGCCCGTTTGCTTTGCGAGCCCCTATCCAAAAAAAATATTATGCAATCTACATAATAACTCTGCTGGATTTGTTGGAAAGAAGACAGTAACAATTTTATGTAGAGTACAATCGATTTTTTTCAAAATGTGTATTCTATACAATTCAATATTATCTACTATTGTAACATTACTGGATTTCTCACGTGTAATAAAAATGAACAATAATAATTATTCATAATACAATATTATTTATAATGCTAAAGATTGATTATGGACGCCTATGATTTAATCTGAATGTTCGGTATAAACTAAATATTAACATTATTTTTTGTCAAAAAAAAAAATATTTTTTTGTGTGATCTTATCCCAGGATTTAGCTGGCCCCGCACTTGCATCTATAAACCAGTGTTGTGTTTTTGAATCTTTCCCCATTCCTGTACGAAAAAACAAAATGTTAATCAAACATTCTGCTTCCCCTTCACATCATCCCGGGCTGGACCACAGCCTCCGATGAATATTGAATTTATATATACGCGATGAATATAGAACATTGGTGCTTTGGGTGTAGATTTTTGTTTCCAATTTACGCCTGCTATCCCGTGCACGTACACCGTGTTTTATCTATGTAATAAAATAATACAATTCTTTGTTCACCGGGTGGAGGTTAACCGATGCGCGCGGTTTATTCAGTGTTTGTGAGGCGAATAAAACCATACCAACACAACCGACAACACAATAAGTCCCATTGGATGATCTCACTAACACAATTTAACGCGCGAGTTCGTCACTGTAGTACACGGTTCGGTGGATAATAAATTTTATCGTGAATATTGTGAAGTGCCAGATGTCAAATGAAAAAAAAAAAAAGAGAAAATTTCTACAAATCATTGTCCAGGGCGCAGTGATTCATAAATACCATAATATGAAACATAATTATATACATATTTTAGAGATACCTAAAAATAATCGCTAACATGATATATTTTTTCAGTCTGTTTTGTTATACAGTGGTAAGCAAGTAAAACAAATGTGTCGGAAAAGATATTTTTGATATTTTATAGAATTTTTTGGTGAATCATATAATAGCACACCGTCCAGTCCTAAATACTTCTAAACACTACAACAATAATATTATATATTGTATGTTTCTTATATCACAACTCATATAAATTATTTTTAAGAAAATCAAAACCAAATTTGATATCGATTGTCATGCAATAATATAAAAAAATACAATAAGGGTAAAAATAGTGGACATTTTAAATTCTTTTTAATAAGAGCACAGACAAACGAAACATCAATAAATAAAAAGTGGACAAATCCTCGTCAAAGAGGTCGGCTGGTCACCCTAATCGAGAACACCCTGTATTATAATCCATAGGCCCCGGGTATAGTGGTGCTGCAGTACCAAATAACCCCTTTAAAATTGCCATGAGGTGCAGGGCACACCATAAAATTAAATAAATAAACAATTTGTATTTATACTTTCATAATGCATTGTATATGTACAATATTAGATCCTGTTTTTGGATAGATCTCTCTCTCTCATAATGAACTCAGTGCAACATAGTCTTAGTCTCTTAGACTATTATAATAATTTCTAAACTTTTTAATTTTTTTATAACTTAACATGTTGAACTATATTTTGTACATTGAGAATATAATATGTATATTTATATTTAAATAAAAATATGTATGATTTCTAATTAATTCATAGAAAGTACAAATATAAAGGGCAAAATATAACCAAAAAATCGATATTAAAACTTAAAATGTCGTAATTCACTAGATGGTACTTAAGTAAAGTAATTTTCGAATTTATCAATATTTTTTCCGGAGTTTGGAAAAAGCTATCCAAAATTTGAGTAAAACAATTACAACAGAAAACTTTTGGATAAGTATTTTTGTACGAAAATCTAAAAAATATCTTAATGTAAATTGAAATGTTGGTAGAAAATAATGCGGTGAACATTTTATGTTATTTTATTTAATGTTAAATTATTATGGTAAAAGAAAATCTTTTATTGATAATATTTTTTCTACATTTTTTTATCACCATTTTTGCTTTTCAAAAATTAATTTTTCCTTGTAAACAGCTTTTTAGGTAAAAAAGTAAAAACTCGCAATGCTTAACTTTAAAGTGCCTCATCGGCTACTAACTCGTTCTTTTGTTCCTTTTTGCTCCAGCAACTGCAATAAAAATAAGCCTATACGACGATTAATGCGAATGGCCAATGAAGATCTTTCCTTTTATCTCTGATATTATGATTATGTATATCCCTGGTTTTAGTATTTTATTAATTAATATTGTATTTATCAAATTTGAATTTAAACGTAAATGTAACCTGTATAATTTATAACAGCGGTTCCCAACCTATGGGCCGCGGCCTACTTGTGGGCCACAAGCAACGTGGTACTGGGCCGCGGATACTAGTCGAGATTCTAAGCTAAGGGTTTGCAAATTTTAATTTATGACAGCGAAAATAATTTCTTATAACATATTAAATTATTTAAATTGTATTATAAAAATTAAGAAGCCTGCCGAAATAAATTGAAAATTTCATCGACTTACTAGAAGTCGTTAACTGAACTGTCCATGAGAATAGACGGCATTAATATCGTTTTTAAAACCACAAATTTGGCTCGGTTTGGGATATGGGTCCAAAAAGAATATTCGGTCATTTCCAATATTTCACTGAGTTATTTGATTGACTTTCGACAACTCATTTGTGTAAACAAGCATTTTTAGTTATAATTTTTTTTTTTTTTTTAATTAATGAAACAGATTAAATATTGAGGTGGAATAAAACCCTGATATTGACTATCGTTAAAGATAAACAATTTCGAAAATCGCCATAGAGTTTTTCGACTTTTTCCTATTGTTTTTGTGCATGAATTTAAAAAACTTAATTTTTCAATAAAAAAAATTATTATTTATGAATTTTTTATTCTTATTACAGAACGTTTTCCTCGCCACTGAGTATTAACAGAATACGGTGGTGTCTATTTATGTTTTCGTGTTTAAATTTTTCAACTTTATTATATTGTATATTTAGTTAGTGGGCCTCAGAATATTTTATAGAAAATTAATGGGCCGCACAGCTAAAGAGTTCGGGGGAACCGCTGATTTATAATAATATTATGATAATATGATGTACATAATATTGTAAAAAATGATTTAATCCCGTTTGTTTTAATAATAGACAAATAAAATACTGTGCATTAGGGGAGGTTCCCGTCGCGCGTCGCCGCGGAAAGTCGGCGCGGGCCGTGTGTGAGCTGCAGCCGCGTTTACCACCGGCCGCAGCAGGCTGGTGGTAAACAGTCGACGGGTATACCGCGGTCGCGGTAAGAGGCGACTCGTCGACGGGATAGCGGTCACCTAACCGCCACACAACAACGCCGCCGCCGCCGACAGAGCCGCCAGAGGAGAGCCCGCGATAACCGGCCACCACCTCGGCCGCCGCCGCCGCCGTCCGCCAGTGTTGTTTGGCGTGCCGTTCCGAGCGCTTTGTCGTTCGACGTCGTCGTTCCGTCGTGTTTTTCGTTTACGTGTCCGGGACTCCGTCGTCGTCGTCGTCGTCGTCGTTCGTATTTGTTGTAAAAGTGCTTTTTATTTGCAAATATATTATTTTCAATTATCGTTAATCGTAATCTGTTATTTTTCCGCCGCACAACCGTCACTTCGACAGATTTTCCACGAGAAAATGTCTCCGAAATAGTGTTCCGTGCCGTTTACGATAAATAAAATATTAATAATTATTGTAATATTACACGACGACGTGCGTGTTCGATTGAATAATTGTTATCGTCGTTATTGATATTATTTTTCCTCGGACGAACGAAATCGCGCGCGCGCGGGTTGAAAAAAATAATAATAAATATAATAAAGCCAAACCGGTTTTTTCAAACCGCAGCCGTCGCCGTCGCGCCGCGCGCGAGTGCACGAAAAAAAGTCGTCGTGCCTGGGACACAATATCTCGCGTGCGCGTTTACCTATTTATTTAATATATTTTTATATCTTTTTTTGTAATTTTTATTACACCGCTGTCGGGGGTTGTTTACCACCTGAAGCGTACTGGCGAGCACATCAGTCGTCTGCTGCGACCGGCGAATTTAGAGGTAACGACGGTTAACATTAATAATATTTATGTAAAGCCGCGCGAGTGTCGTGAACGGACTTGACCGTCGCCGCCGCCATAACACGTGCGGCGGCGGCGGCGGTGCTGTTATACGCCGCTTCGCTCGGGTCCTCGGGACTTTTTGACCCGTAGCCACGCTCGCCGGCCTTTGGATTCCCTCCGGCGGCGGAAAGGCTGGGTCGGTGGTAATAATTATTTCCGAGCTTTGAAAAATACACACGCCATTTCGGGGTTTTTGGAATATTTATTATTATTTCCGCGTGGATGGTTACCATACCTTGTACGCTAATTACGGCTGCTCTCGCACGCATACGCGCGCATCCGGCATAGCGTGTTGATGCGTTTTCGATGGCCGTTTAATGCGGTATTTCGCGCCGATCGCTGCTGAGTTTTCTCTCCGTCCGCCGCGCCGCCGCCGTTGCGGTGAAAGCACACACAGTCCCTTCGTCCCGACCACCCAACGTCGATTTCGAAATTTTCCCCTCAGACGCACCACTCGGGTACGCCACTACCTACTCCTCGTCGTGTGCTCCTCGCTCGGCGTACGGATCCACTCGAAAACGCGGGTAGACCATTTTTTTTAACCCTGTGTGTCTAGACGATCTCGTCATTAATAAAATTGAAAACGCATACGTCTACCATGTCTACCTAAGTGCCATGGAGTTCAATTTTGTTCTGTTTTAATCGTTAGAATCCAGTGCTTACGTACCTAAACGATTGTATGTCGATTATCTCGGAGAAAAGAGAGGAAAAAAGCAAAACCAATATTTTTGTATCCTCCGCTTAAAGAAAAAAAAAAAATCCTGTTTATTACAGGTATTTTTCTTCTTTTACAATCCGACCAAGTACGTTTAGTCAGTATAATACCTACGTAATATTTTATGCGATTCCGAAAGGCGAAAAACGATAAAGTGTTTTTCTTTTTTTCGGTGCCATATTATAATAGCATCAAGTCTTCCAAGCATTTTTTCGTCGTCGTAGTCGTGCCGTGAGTAATGTACGCGTATTCTGCTGGAAACTTAGTTATTCTTGTAAGCTAAATAATATTCGAGACTTCAAATATTTCATTCGATATTTACTTTGTTTAATTTGAACAAACACAACTTAAGTATACCTACTAGATTCCTTAATAGCCTAGTGAAGGTGTTTCTTAACACAAAAATCTGAATACCTACCTAATAAAATACCGATTAAAAGAAATGATGAATGAAATATTATCGGAAATACTAAAGGTCAAAACAAATTTAAATAGGCTACCTAGTACTTACTACATATAACAAAACATTAAATCGCCATGAATTTATACTGCTTAATGTAACCTAAAACATCTAATTAAATTACTTAATATCTATTCACGATTTAGTTGAATAATTCTTTCCTCGTGTGTATATATAATTATCGATAATTATGCTTCACACAGGTAAATGTGTTTATTGGCGTATTGAACAGGTGTCGATTTAATGAAATTCGCTGATAATCGAGGTAAAATGCAAATCACCTATAATTTAAAATTTAAAATTCTTTCAATTATGCCGACAATTTAAATTGGGTAAATCAAATTACGTTAAATATAAAAGTTAATCTCTCTGTTTATAGAGATTGAACAAAGTAAATTACGTATGATAGATAGGTTATCTATTACTTATAATAAGTACGTACAGACTAAAAAATATTTTCTTAAGAATTTGACCACTTTTGGGATAAATACCTACAACATTTTGGAAATGTTAGATGTAATGAGCTGAAAATATTATTAGTACAACCTTATTCGGAGATGCCTGTCTATAAATATATGTCTAACGCTCCTGAATAATCATTAAGTACCTTGATAGGTACTTAGTTAATATATATATATATATTTTTAATCGTTTAAAACGCGGTTTAAAGATATTTAAATTTAGAAATTATATGAAGCTCGTATAATTCATAATCCAGTAATTTTAGATTCGGAATGAAGTGAAGAAGCTAGTGTTTTTACAATAATGTTTAGGTACTTATTATTTTTTATTGTCTTCTTCTGTAAACACTTTTTTGTATAGAAATACTTGTCCAAAAGTCTTGACCAGCAACTTTTTGAAACCGGATTTTGCCTCTAATTGGTACTTTAGAGAAGTCATTTTTGAATTTCTCATTTCTTCAATTTTTATTTTTATTTTTTTTTTTTGAAAATTTGACAAAAAAAATAAAAAACCATAATTTTTATATTCAAACTTTATGATTATTTAAACAAATAAATTGGTTACTATCAAATTTTCTATAGATCGTCCGAAACCTCGTCCGAAACCTTTGGATGCCATTGGACAAGTACCTTTTTCTATACGCTAAAGTGTCCATAGAATGGGGGGAAAAAATTAAGAAATAAAGAAACAGTAAAGAGACATCCTCGGAAAAATTTTGTAAAATTATAAGCTTTTTTATTCCGCTTAGAATCCAAAATGACTAATTTCTTTTCGTTATTATTTTATAACATTTTTAATTATTTTTTTTAATGATTAAAACTATTGTTGGTAGATACGTATTTTCTCGTATGTATAGGTCTTCTTATATTTTCATTTTTGTTAAAATCAGTTGACTCAATTTTTAATTAGGTAGGTCGATGATTAAAATTTCAAAAACTGGAAAAACTGATCATTTTTACTTACAACAAATGTTCACATGTTCACGGAAGCTTCAGTCTGAATCGTTTTATTAATTGGAAGATTTTTCGTTTCTTTATAATTCGACACATTTACCTCGAGTGAAAAATACACACGGTGCTCAAAGTATGCTCGGCTCTTTGTTATTAAACCGCACCGAGAAAATTATGCTATGCTAAATCTATATTTTAAAGTTTCTCAAATGTTTTCGGTGGTATTTTAATAATGGTCGTTCAATATTTCAATAACCAGAACATTGGAACGTTGGGGACGTTTTAATATCATGTCGACTACCCATGCCCCAATATTTTCAACCCTTTCGTTCAACGGAAGTTTCGAATATCGTGTTCATTGGAAATTACCATTAATTCGAGGATTTCCCTTTAAAAGAATTTCAGTCCTAACCTTAAGTATAAAATTTACCGTCTCCGTCGATATTGTGAATAGAAATCAAATATATAGGTTATCTACGTATATTTTAAAATCGCACGTATATTTTAGATTCTGAACGAAGTGAAGAAGCTTATGTTTTTACAATGATGTTTATTTTTTT
>JAIPRM010006170.1:0-19160 GCA_025469315.1 Stegophylla sp. TES_Ste_2020 | reverse complement strand
GAATTGAGAAATTCAAAAAATGACCTCTCTAAAGTACAATCTAGAGGCGAATCCGGTTTCAAAAAGTTATTGATCGAAATTTTTGGACAAGTATTTCTATACGAAAAAGTGTTAACAGAAAAAAAAAGAAAAAAATAAACATCATTGTAAAAACACTAGCTTCTTCACTTTGTTCAGAATCTAAAATAGTTTTATTAAATTTATAACTTTAAATGTTTATAATAAAAATATTCTAATAATAACAATAATTTTATAAAACAATTTTTGAAGTTTTTACAGGAGTAATATTTTATAAAATTTTCAACACATTATACAAAATCAATACAGTTGTATTGGGGGAAAAAAAAAACGTGGATAGTTTAAAAATTAAATAACCATCTCAAAATTTGTTGAAACTTTTTTGAAAATATTGGTTTATTAAAAAAAAAAAAAAATCCAAATGCAAAACAAAAATATAGGGATTCTTGTCAAGGTTTTCATTATAAATGTTATAACCAATACTACGCTTTATGCATATTATTATTATTATTATTATTATTATTATTATAGTTGGTATATCACGAAGATGTAACTTATGCAACTTCACCTTGTATTATATTATATTAATTTGAATATTTTTCACATACATTTTATAACACACCGATGAAATTTTTTTTTATTGTTTTTATCTACCTGTTGAAAAAAACAAAAGGTTAACCTGAAAATAATAATATTTTTTTTTTTTTTTACTGGACCTACAAAAACTTCAGAGACATAATGATCTAAAATGTAAAATAGTGAAATGGTGGTCGTCCTTAAGCTTTTGCAGGAATATCCTTGCTTTTTCACTCCGATACTCAAATTTTTAAACGTCCATATTATGCATATTCCTAAAAATTGTCGATGAAAGAAGAAAAAAGAAAAACTTTTAAAATTCTAATTAAAATAATTTTCTTTCATAATGTTATTATAAAGTTATAAATATAACATAATCATTTGAGACGGTTAAAAAAGCTTAAAATTTTGAAATAGATAAGAAATTTTGTTTTTTTTTCATAAATTGTCGTTTCGATATTAGTATTTTAAATTTTACGTGAAAAACAGTTTTGAAATTTATGTGAAATCGCATATTTCTGACCTTCATTTTATACACCCTGTATAAAAATATATAAAATTTTCGTGAATTTCAAGAACATTTGTACATTTCTATTTCTGTGGTTTTATAAGACAGCTAATTTTATTTTCTTATTATTATTATTTTTTTTTTCTGTATTTTGACTAATTTGATCTAATCAAAAATTCCAACGAATAATTTGGTGAACTCTCGAATCCCCCCTCCCCCAGTTAAAAAAATAATGAAGTTTAATAAAAAGTGTTTGTTTTTAATTTCAAATTATTTAATTTTTTTTCATAGTGAATGCTAAAAACCGTCCGTTTTTTCCATGAAATATTAATTTTATTCCTGCGCTAAAGAAATAATAAAAAAATTTAAAAGAATCCCGCGAAGTCAAAATGGGAAAAAAAAATAAAAATAAAATACACAATAAAATCATCTTAAATTATGATGTTTTAATGCCATAAATAAATTCACATTCAATTTTGTTTTGAAAAATTATATGCAAAAAATTTTATGACATTTTCATACTGATATATAATAATATTATCACGTTTTTACATTTTTCTAAACCTGCAAAAGTATTTTTGCAATCTCGTTATGAATCGAACAAAGTTTTAAGATATAGTCAAATTATATTACTAATTTTTGGCATGGGAATCAATTATTAAAAATAAAACAATTCTTAATCCCATAAAAAGTCTAAAGTATTATTTTTTTAATTAAATTTTTTAAAGTTTTTTTTCGTCTCCCGAGTAGTAAATTTGATACCATAATAATAATATAAAATCAAACTTATATAGCACTTTTGTGAAATTTACACTTTAGTATAATTTACATTTATTATTTGAGTCATTTAGTTAAAACAAAAACAAAAACAAAAAAAAAAACATTTTAAAAGTTTATTTCATAAATTGGTTTTTATTTATTTATTCATTTTATCACGCACATGACGTGTACCTGTTGTGTTACATTTTAAAAATGTCCGGTGCTCATTTTTTATTAATCGGTTTGATTAATATTAAACACAGCCATTTGAATGCTTTTAACGGATAGAAAATAATCCTTGAAATTGGACGTAAGTAATTAATATTATGTTAACGGAGACGAATGTGATATAATATGTAATAGGCGCCCGAAAGGTTATAAAATATAATATACTGAGAGGTATTCTGCATTTGAAATCGCTGAATAATAAATAATAAATAATAATAATAAAAAGAAAATAAATACAGTAAAATCGTCTTAAGTCTTGTCTAACACATTAAACATTGCGATCGAGCGAAGCCGTCTTCTATGCCCAGGCGATAATCAAATAAACCTTGTTTTCAACGTTGTATATTATGGATCACCATCGAAGATATTAAAAATTTGAAGAATATTGTTACGACGTTAGTGTCCAATTATACACAGTGATCATATTATGTCCGATAAAATATTAATAGGCTTTGTGTGACTGCATATAGAGTCTAGGGAAATAATAGAAATAGAAAAAGGAATTTAATAATAACGTGCTTAACAATTTCAAAACAGACCAAATTTTCAGGTGGGACAAACCAAATTTTAGGGGGAGGGGCATTATTGTAACAATATTAATGCAATTTTTTTAACTTATTTACACTGACATCTCATCAAATGAACATACAACTGTAATTTCCCAACGAATATCCATTGTATAATAGAATATTTTGGAAATTTAAGAAGGAATTTACGATAATACATTTATTTCAAAAAAAAAAAAAATACCGAGAACCCCTGGAAAAAGACATACCTATCCAAAAGCCTTTGAAATATTTTCAATATTCTTAAAGTGGCAAAGATTAGGTTTAGGGAGGGCAACTCTTCCTCTGCCACCCGTAGCTACGGGTCTGAATCAGATGTTCCCAAAGTGTCTCAGTGCACCCCCCCCCACCATGGTATCCAATTAATTTGATATCATCAAAGTAAATAAAAATAATCTTATATGCCTATAAATTATTATAATAATCAACCGACTAAAATAATATTAATAAATGAGTGAATTTGACGTAATTCTATAACATTTTGAAGACATTTTTTTTTTTGCAACTTGAGTTCCGATGAGTTATCGTAAGTGGACAAATTTTGGGAACCTCTGATTGCGTGGGTAATGAAATTACTCTGTAAAAGTTGAATTCATCTAGATTAAAATAAATAATATTATCAATTTTATCGAGATAAAAACTGATTTTAATTTGGATTGTGATGAGACTTATACCAAATACAGACACGCCAGGATACAGGATACTCGAATGCGGCATGCCAAATTTTATTATTAATTTTACAGGTAGAAACTACACGGTGTTATTATCGTTGCACAATAATTATTACATATTCCTTTGTTTAATAGGCAAAAAAAGTAAAGCAAAGTATAAACAAAAAAGCCTGACGTGTTTCGTACCACGGACATTCTTCTCTCTTCGGGTCAGATACTCTTCTTGGTGGGTGTATTGAAAATGACGAATATTCTTATTTTCTTTATATCATTAACTTTCTTCGTTCAGAATCGTCTTGTTGCAAAAAATGATTTATCGTTTCTTTGAAATTCCACACAGCCACCACAGAGTATCTGACCCGAAGAGCGAAGAATATCTCTGCGGTTCGGCTTTCTTGTCTATACTTTACTTTTTTCGATTGTGATTCTATATTCGATTTCATTGATCGATTAGAGAATTCGCACAATGTAAAATTTAGTTTTTTCCAAATATTGTTATAATTTTTGTGTATATCAGTAATATATGATAAGAGTTGGGTGTCAATTTTTATGTTGTTTCGGTCAGCTGAGGAGTTATGAAGTTTTTATCTACACAGTAGTATTACCCGCAATAATGAGTATAATTTTAAAACCAAACATTGTATTGTAATCACATTCGATTGCAGTCGATAATTCGCTGATGGAAACGCAGAGCTCGTCTTTTACATTTGTTGTAATATTCTAGCAAATATTATCTGGAGAGTGGTGGTTTCTTCTAAGTGGCATTCGAAGTCGTTGAAGTAAATTATATTCAATACATTTTTATCTATCCTTCCACACATTACCCCCCCCCCATAATCTTGCACTGTACACTCCCGTGTAATATAAACACGATTTAAGAATATCCACTTAAGTGCATAGAGTCTAGATTAGGGTGATCATATTTAAGAAAATAAAATACAGGACAAAAATATTTTTCATAACATTTTTAAATAAACAAGTTTTTATTACATATACGTATTTGTGTTTTTGAATCGTGACAAAAGTATAATTTTTAAACTACCTATTATAGATTAAATTTAAACACCTAAAAACATTATTTTGAAAAACATAAAATAACATAACGAAACTGAATTGATACTTTTTAAAATTCTTCAAATCCTTTATTCATGCATATTGTATACCTTTACTTTCTAAAAAAAACTTGTTAAATCATTTTACAATTATAATTGATCTAATGGTATACAAAAGATTTCTAGTTTCTTACATTATTTTGTTCAATGATTTCATTTCAAAAATTTTAAATCAACAGTAAGTCTAAAAACGGGATTAATATGGGACAGACTTGAAATTACAGGACGAAAAGTGTCCTAATAGAGGTTTGTCAGGACAACAGGACACAGAGCCGAAATAAAAGACAATCCTGTATAAAACAGGACGTATAGCCGACAACAATGTATTTATCGTCAGAATAATCTTTTTACCCGTTTTTTAATTGCACAGAGGTAAAAAAAAAAAAAAAAAAAACTCGATCCTTGTGTAAAGTTCACGCATAATAGCGATTGTCATTAAACTCGTAAACCTCTAAATTAGTTTTTCTCAGAATTTTAAACTAATTATTTAATCGCCCTGAACCTTAATTACGCGTCTCTGATATTTTAATATAACACAGACAATAGAAAAGTTTACATATTATGCGCATAAAATCCGATATCAGACGTTTTCCTTTTGACGAACAACTTTGAAACCTTTAAATAGCGGTATAATATTAAACTTACCCTTGGCACGCCATTTTTTAAATCCACGTTTTGCGGCAGATCTGAAAACAAAAATAAAAAACGACAATTATAAAATGTATTTCCTCGTTTTACGGTAAAAAACAAATGATGAATGAAAGAAAAAAAAAAATGCGAGAATTAAACAAATATACGTATATTGTAATGTTGGCAACACTGTATAACGATATATTATTTGTGAGGTTAGAATAGAACACTCACTCTCAGCTCTCCATCCAACTTTTGTAATGTTTTTAATATAATGTGTTTTATTTGTATTTTATAAAATAAAGTACTTTTTGTCAAATATATATATATATACCACACACACAATTTAAATATATAAAAATAAAAGAAAACACAAAAGGCAATACACAATGTGTGTTAATGTATACTTAAGGGTAAACTTTTTTCGAATTCAAAATACACAAACAATTAATTGATTGTACACCTACAGTATGTACACCGAGTTGGAGTATCGTGAAAATATATGATGTAAATATTACTCGAATAATATCATATTTTAGATTCTGAGTGGAGTGAAATTAGAAGCTAGTGGTTTTACAATAATCTTTATTTTTTTTTTTTTTAGAAAAACTTTTTTCTGTAGTAAAACGTGTTCAAACGTTTCGTTTAGGAACTTTATAGATCGAAAATCGACTAGAAAGTCATTTTTCAAAATTATTAATAGTTATCCAAAAGTAAAGAAAAACTGCCAAAAAGTTGAGTGAAAATTGCAAAATTTTTATTTTCCTGAACTAGATTTTAGTAATAATATAATATAAAATCGTAACTCTAAAACAATATATAGTATTAAATACCTGCAATTTCCACCCGTTATCAACAAAAATATTGTAATAAAAAATTTAAAAAACTGACAACTAATTGAATGCTAAAAATAGAATGCTGTAAATCTTTTGTTTCTACTATATATGTCCACATCTATTACAATTTTAATTATTTTTGATATTACGACCTTATTCATATAATATATTATATGTCTAACGGCTCTGAAAATTTCTCTTTCGAGTACAACAATGTTTTTTTCTTCAATGTAGTAAACCTCGCATAATTTTAAATTCCAAAAATTTCACTCGTGTTTTTTTTTTTTTTTTTTTTTTTTTTGTAACCAGCTGTTAAATATTCTTGAAAACGTCTTATTCATAGACGAATTTTGGATAGATCGGATAGAACTTAAAATTTTATATTTAATTTGAAAAATCAAACCGAGTAGAAGAAGACCATAAATTATTGCCTCAAATAGTTCAATTAGTGAAGTTTTAGTTAATATTAAACAACAAATAATTGAACGTTTTTTTTTATAAAAACTCAATAAAAATTTCCAAACAACATTATAAAATGGACTTGGATTATTTTGTTACTAAATTCTTATTGAAAATACTCAATACGAAACCGAAATATTATATTGTTGTTTTGAATTTTAATTAACTTAAGTTCTTCTCGGAATCGCGTCTTTAAAACGGCCATGGCCTTCTTCTATACATTATTTGGTTTGACTTTTTCTCGTTAAAATACATAATTATTGTATTCGATCGTGTGTCTTATGATAGTGATCATGATTTTATCATAAAACACCTCATTTCATTGCCCTGTTTAAAGTAAAACCGAAACTGAAACCAGAAATGATTGTGAACAAAATCGAAAAAATAAATAAATACGTAAAAGTGAAATTAAATAGTTGTTTATTTTTTAAATACTAGACACCGCAGTCCCGGTCAAAATCGATATAATAATAATATTGACATTAATCTGAATCTAGATGTTACATAATTAAATAACGTTAACGTAGGTTGTATAAAATTACACACACACGTTTTTCGAATGCGACGACGACGACGATGATAACTTTCAAATGATATTTTAAATAATTTAACGTTATGTTAATAATAGAACTCGTGCCAATTAAACGAACGGAGAAAGAAGATTGCTCAACATCCAGTCTAAGTAGTATCCTTGTCCATGGTTTTTTTTTTTTTTTTTTTTTTTTTTAATTAAATTTTTATAGGTTTTATTTTCGGACTCGATCGAGTAGGACGATAAGAGGAGGGGGGAAGAATGTTTGATTACATTTTCAAAGTGAATTTTTTCGAAAATTCCACCATCGATATGTTGTCTTTATTCGTATGCAAAATTATTTTCGAAATACACATTTTGTAGCGCTAGCTTAACGGTACAATCAAATACCTAATAATCTAATTTGATAAACTTATAGGTAGCGGTGCAACTAGATCAAAAATTATTGGGGGGGGGACTTGAGCTTTCCATATTCTTACAAGAAAATTGACCCATAGGGGCCTACCTGCCATACTTAACACTATTTTTACAATTTACACAGTAATCCTAAATTAAAACTAAAATCATACTTAAAATTGTATTAAGTAAGGCAAAAAATCAAATAATACAAAAATGGTAAAAAGCAACGGTGTAAAAGAATATTGAATAAATGATTTGATCATGATCATCATAATAATAGTAATAATCTCAAACCTGGACATAAACGTTGTGTCCACCGCCGACCACCATATACATTGTTACAATACGTTTATAAACGAAATGCGTGTTAGGAACGCCCATTTTTGGAAAAAAAAACATAATATGAAATTATAAGAAAACTTATAATTAAATTATGATATCTAAATAATAAAAAAAAATTTTAAATGCTAAAAAATGAGTCCTTTCTACATAACATAATATTTTGTATTTTGTACTTCAAATTATTCAAAAATGATTTTTTTTTTTGTGAATTTTAAAATACTTAAATTATGTAAAAAAATTGGAGACTATCAATATCTATTTTTGATCAGTAGGTTTTCCAAAAACAAGAAACAACTATAGAAAAATTGAGTACATAGGTAAACAAGGTTTTTATGAAATAAATTTTCGCAAATTTATTCTTAACTATAAAACTATAGTAGTACAAGAGATTTAAAATTATTACGCATCATTAACGGTAGAGAAATAAATAATAATAATAATAAAAAAAAAAAAAAATAGCCCTTTAATTATATCAAAAGATTTAACTTTTGGAAAAATATAGGACTATTGGAAATATATATATATATAATTTTTTTTTGATTTCCAAGCTTACTCATATTTTATAAATAGGCTCTACTTATATATTTGCAATTTTATTAAAATCAGAAATGGCAATTTTTAAATTACAACTACTGCTCAGTTAATAAAACTGATCTTAACTAAATACTTTTATGAACATATATTGTTTTTTCACTCCAATTATTTGTGTATAACTAGACATTTGCAACCTTTTTATTTTAGTGTTTTCTATTCTCCGCGTAAATGAAGTGTATTTCATTTAAGTTTCGTGAAATATTTCAAGGAAAACAAAATTTCATGAAATTTTAAAAACTTTAAAAATACACGAATTGTTATGTGGGTTGTGTGTGTTCGCGCCCTTCAAAGAATATAATATAATCACCGAACGCGTACCACTGCAGCAGCGGCGTACACATAATTTGACATTTCAAAGATGATATTTATTTTATTTATTTATTTAATTTTTTTCACTGGACAACAATATATTATTTTATTATTATCTCATTTTACACGTTACACGACAATGTGTGTGCAGCTTGCAGCAGCAGCAGCAGCAGTAGTAGTAGTAGTATTAAATAGTGTGTAGGAGCACGTGTGTTTGGACGTTGAAAAACTCGTTTGTCGCAACCTCCACGGGGCGCCTCGTCGGTGTTTAAAAACACAGAATATGTCGTCTCGCTTGCGTAACGCTCTGCCGACATAACGACCTTTTACGTCTGGAAACCGCCGCCGCCTTCGCTCGTTGTATCATGGTAAATATTAAACTGGTATAATATTACCCTCGGATTATAATATTTTCGGAAGACGCGTATATAAGGCGCGCGGTCCGTCGTTTACAGCCACACACGTTCACAATTCACCGTCCGGCGCTCACTCACATCTCATCGGTCGCGCAGAACTTCTCGCACACGTCTTCACCACACACACAAACACACACTCCGTCAAAATGCAGGTGAGAACGTCTACACGGAATATAATACATAACGGGTTTTTTAATATCGTTATTCTGACGCCCTTTGTTTTTGCCGCGGCGTTCTCCGCTCTGCTACAGGTCGCTTTCGCCCTCTCCGCGTTGCTGGTGGCCGCCGTCAGTGCCTACCCTCAGAACCCGGAATCCAGAGCCGCCATCGTATCGCAAGATTCTTCCAGCCAACCCGACGGATCCATCAGAAACAAGTGAGTGTCTCACCGCTAGTGTGTAGTACACACACACACACACACACACACACTGCAATAGATCCGGGGGAGGACTATTTCTCAAATATCTCAACGTACCCCTATTAATTTTTCAAAAATTACCCCAAGGGTATATGAGATATTCCAATTTTTTTTTTAGACTTCTCTAAATCTCTTTTTTTTTTTTTTTTTAGATCAGTCTCTTCTTTTATATTCGTTTTTTTTTTTTTTTTTAACACTAACAGCTGAGATACCGCTTAAACGTCCAGAGAACATTTTTTTTTTTTTTTTTCATTTTAAATTTAAATTATGTCGTACACGTGACAGGTTAACTGCCGAACTCGAGAAAGCAAATAGCGTTTATTTAAAAACAGAGGAAAACAAATAAGTATTTTTTTGTTTAAAATCCAAATCTTACAAGAGTAAACATTAAAATACTTATCGGACCTTTTTCGTGATAACTCGAGTAAAGAAATTTTTGTAGATTAAACTATACAAACTTTTTCGGTGTGATCAAAAACCGTTTAGTTTCGCGTTCTACTGATATTTGTCTTTTAGATTCTGAACTAAGTGATTTTTCTCTGTCGGTATTTTAGAGAGGTCATTTTTTGAATTTCTCAATTCTTCAATTTTTTTTTGGAAAAAAACTACCCAAAAATTGACAAAAAAGACTCGGAAATCATTGTTTTTTGATCGAAACTTTATGACAATTTTTAAACATAGATAGACAATAATATAAGAAATATTTTGGCGCAAGAAAATTTTGAAAATGTGAAAAAAAATTTCCAACATTTTTTTTCTCATTGAATATTTTTTCCTTTATTGATTAGATAAAAAAAAAAAAAAAGTAAAGTAAAGGCAATAAAAGCCGGAAATACTTCGCTCTTCGGGTCAGATACTCTTGGTAAGTGTGTTGAAAACGACGATCATTATTGATCTTTATACGATTATCAATGACTTCTATCGTTCACGATCGTCTCGTGGAAGAAACAATTTATCGTTTCTTTAAAATTCTACACAGCCACCAAGAGTATCTGACCCGAAGAGCGGAGTACGTCCGGCTCTCTCGCCTCCACTTTGCTTCGCTTCGCTTTTTTTCCGTTTTCTTTTAACCCGTCTCGTGTTCATGGCCCACAGTCTTTTCGGTTCGTAAGCGCAACAACGCGTTTCCGAGAAGAACTAAATTACATTCGACTGTTCTAAACCCATTTTAACCGTTTTTTTCGGTCGGGTTAGCTCATCCCGTTGTTCGCACGACAGAGCACACCCTCCCCCCCAAAAAGGGTGACTCTCGAAAACCCCGTACGCACTACTGTGTTTCCTTAATAATTGTAAATAAATCCTACGACTGCGGATATTGATTTTCAGCATAGCCGAATCGAATATTACGTGTTTGTATTTTATAGTATTACGTCGTCGTCGTCGTCGTCGCGAACAGTGACTTCGGATAATATATTGTAATGACTTCGGTCAGGCGAATATTTGTGTCACGTCACACACGACACCTGTTACAGTACTATGTAGTAGGTACGGTATGGAGTGTAATATAATATTCTCGATTTAACGATGTCCGAGCAACGTCGTCGTAGTAGGTGATAGAATTAATAATATTATTAACATCTGTGACAACTGTTATGTAATATAATTTCACATCATAATCCGGTGATTAATGCATATATTGTATAGTTTTAATAGTAGTAACACGAGATGCGCGACGTTCCGCGCCAAATATTATTGCCGAATAACAAGTTTTTTATTATTATTTTGTCATTTTTCACCATTCGCGTAGGCAGGTGAAATAAATCCGGTGTATATAATAATGTTTGTCGATTGGAACCCATGGCAGAGACGATTACGTGAACATAACGCATATATATTTTAATGTTTTAGAGTTTAAAAATTTAAATATAGAACAGAGACATAAATATTATATTTTCAACAACGTCGCTGAAGAGTTTTAAAATTCTATGTCGAAATAAAAAGTGGTAAATGTAATATTTTAAACGTCTTCGGATCAGGATTGGCACGAAAATGCCCAGCCCGAAAAAACCCGGGCTGCTCTTCTGGGTTAAACCCATTAAAAATTTTAAAAACCCATTGAAAAAACCAGGGGATGCTTTACTGGGTTAAACCCACTAATTATTGAAAAAAAAAAAAAAAAAAAAAAAAAACACATTGAAAAAACTCGGCTCTATCATGGGGGGTAGGGTAGACTCCACTTTCATTTTTTTTTTCGAAGCATTTAGATCTCCATTAAAAAAAAAAAAAAAATTCAATAAACATTTTTTAAATTAAAAAAAAAAAAAAGTATTAAAAAAGTGTTAATAATAATAAGAATTCAAAATTATGAAGACATTATAAAGGATTAAGCTAAATCAAATGCACATGGTTGTAGATCAGAAGTTCATTATTCTATATTATTAAAAAGATGCAAAAAAAAATTCAGATGGATTTAGGAAAAACCCGGATTTTTTCTCAAAAAAACCCCATAAAACCGCCCACTTAAACAATTTCACATTAAACCCAACGGGTTTTTCGGGGTTTTATTGGAAAAAAGCCTTACCGGGTTGGGTTTTTTCAATAAAGCCCGGGTTTTTGCCAACCCTGGTTTAGATTGTCTATATTAATTATAGGTACTATCGAACATTTTCGTTTCCCTGGAATACTTACTTAATTATAATTATGATAATGATCAACGATTTAATGACAAATTTTTCGTTGTTGTCGCAGTTTCCAAACGGAAAACGGAATCAGACAAGAATCAGTCGCCTACCTGAAACCCGGCGGCCCCGAAGGACCTGTGGCCGTGTTCCAAGGAGCCGTGGCCTATGTGGCACCGGACGGTCAACAAATCCAGACCGGTTACGTGGCGGACGAGAACGGTTACCAGCCGTACGGTTCTCATCTTCCCACCCCACCGCCGATTCCGGCTGAAATCCAAGAATCCCTCAGATACTTGGCCTCTCTGCCCAGCACGCCCGAACCGAAATACCAGTGAATAATCATTATATTATATTATAACCGAAATCTTCGCCCCATCCCCTTGTATACGCTTTCTTCTACTACTTGTATTACTCTGGGGAGGTTTGCAAACACTTCGCGCAAACTTCCACGCGGTTTCTTATCGGCTCTGTCTTCTCTCGACCGTGAGGATTACCACATATCGTATTTACGTAATAATATTGTTTTGTTCATAATATTATGTTGTATGTGTGTCTAACTACTCATTTGTACGTTCATAAGCACACGTTGGCATAACGTGTGTGTTTGAAAATAAAAATAAATCTTTTGTTTTTATTCGATTTTTATTTTATTTGCTCGATATTATAATTACTATGATGGAGTCAGCAGGGGGGATGCTTTGGTACCATAGCGACCCTCTTTGCCATTCGTTTGCCCTTCTTTTCTGTGGTAAATTATATTATAATATAATTAGAAAATAAAATACACATTGAATCTTATTGATTATAATATTTAAGCGTTAAATACTTATACATAATGAATAGAAATTATTTTAGATTCTGAATGAAGAGAATTCCACCCGTCGTGCGAAGTATGTCCGGCTTTTTAAAACGTTGTTTTATATTATGGGTTATTTGGGTAGAAGTGTTGCAAGAAAAAAAAAAACAATATGTACACTGACAATTAAGGCCCTAAAGTAGATTTTCTATAAATTTTAACGATTCAATTAATTAAATATATTATTAAATTAAATACAATTAATTACCTAAGTATAAAAAACCCTTAAGACTTATACTTTTTTTCATGAAGCTTAAAAATTTTATATTGAAAAAAAAAAAATGGGTTTTCTCTCTTATCACGAAAAAAATTATTAAAAATTAAGTTAAATTACAAATAAGTAAGAAAAAAAAACGTCCTAACAGATTTAAAGAACCCCAAACAATTTTAAGTGAAATTAATTAATTAAATTTGTATAAATTGTGAACTAAGTAGACATTGTTTGAAAATATTGATCAATATCTAAAGCCTCCCTCCCTCACACTGATAATAACAATCGTAGCATTCTCTTTAGAATAAGAAGTCTTTATTCTCCCCTGGATACAAGACAATCACGTTGATGTCCGCGTGATCCTGCGCCGATTTCGCTGCACGCGTTGAAACCATACAATGTTGTTTTCAATAACAATCTTAATACTCGTATGTATAATGTTATGTAATAGGTACCTCTGTGTGGAAAATAGAATTAATACAAGACAAACCTAAATAAAACAAAACGTATACTCAGCAGTGGTCACCCTAAAAATTACCGTCCAATCAGAAAAACAGTGATTACGGCTTTTGATGGAAAAAAAATTAAAATTATTTTTTAAATCTTATTTTAATTAAAAGCACGTGCATATACGTAGCTAACTGTTTTTTTTCTTTTTTTTAATACTTTAATAAAATAAAAGTTTTTATAAAAAAATATATTCCATAATAGTGTAACAATAATAATATAATATTAATAAAAAATGTTACACACATTATTGTAATCTATTATAACATTACCTGACAAAAACCAATCATCCAATTTTTAGGAACTGAACATAAATAAATTTAAAAAATCAAAATCTTCAGGAATGTGAAATTTTGAATTAATAGTTTTATTGGGGAATATGATTGCGTGGGAACGGTTCGGTTCTTTAATTTTACAACTAAAACCTAATTATTGGTTTAATTTTTAGTACATTGTTTTCCTCTATGTTTTTTTCCATTTTTTATTTCTTAACATTCAACCATAGAACGTTAAATTTATATCAAATCCATCCAACAGTTTTTTAGAATTATTTATCAAAATTTGTACACGACTTGATACGATCAGAAATTTCACTTTTAAGATTATAAAATTATTATAATTATTATAAATAATCATCTGCAGTACAATGTATATTATGTTTTACTTGTAAGTTTGAGGTTTGAAATCGAAAAGAGGATATGAAACTTTTTTTAATTTTCCTAAGCCCCTTACTTACGGAGAGATTATAGAAATATTCCCAGTAGGAAAATACATAAATTTAACTGGGTAAGTATTAGACAATCAATATACCATAATATGTCCACCATTCACAAATCCTTGCAACAAAATATATACCGAAAAAGGTAAACAAATACAATTTTAATTTATTCCAAAGAGACTTTTGGTAGGTATGTTTTTTTTTTTTTTTTATGATTTATTATCAGCGATTTAAGAGTTATTCCTTTTCGGAATACATTTTGTTTTTCAAACGCTACAAATAATAAAAAATGATCATATTATTATGAAATATTTTGAAGACAAAAAAAACTTTAAACGAGACGATTTTTTTTAATTTTATAACATAATTCTATGTATATTGGCACATTAAACATATATTGATAAACGTTTGAGGTTATCATAATTTGCATTGTGTTCATACAGTCTTACAGAGAAAAAAAAACTGTTTTATCTTGAACTAATAATTTGGCACAGTTTAATTGTGATTGATATGTCATTAATGTTTTACGCGTTATTATTTAACCTAATAATGTAATATACAATATAATAAATTCTGGTTTAATGATATCGTTACACCAACAAAGGCTGCACAGAGTATTTTGATTGGCTTAAACTGGCTAAAGTTAATAATAATATTATTAATTACAGTACGTGCTTTTGGGTAAAATAATTACTATATTAAAGCTAAAGTATTAAAGACTATATCATTTCGAACAATTTGTTTTAATAATAATTATAAAAAAGCCGGACATACTTCTCACCTTGGGTGTGAAGCTCTTGGTGGATGTATTAAATTTTAAAGAAACAATAAATAATTTTTTAGATAAAACGGTTCTGAGTGAAAACTTCAAATAATATAAAATATAATAATAATAATTGGCGATAAGGAAATATTATTTAATAATGTTGGGCATTTAATATTCGTATGTGTGTGGGTGTGTATGAGTTGATAAATGTCTTAATAAAAATAAAAAAAACAATTAGACTCTATTTCTATTAATTAATAAATGGTCAACCCCTCTCAGTAATAATTAGCGTAATTGGCATTTAGGTATTTTAATGGGGGAATCCCTGGGTTTTGAGCTATTTATAGAATTAATATTTTTTTTCCAATAACATAGGTACATCGAATAAAATTCACTAAATTTTTCCAAATGTCCACTAATAGTCCAGTAATGTTAATTAGTAACAAAGTAATCCATGTTTATTTTTATCTATAGTAATTTTTTTGATTTTTTTCCCCCATGAAAACCTCGTAAAATTATTAAATATTCGTCCATGAAATATTTTCATACACCAAAATACTCGCAATGTGATTTTCTGTCTATGTACAAATTTTATAGTAAATATCGGTCGTACCAGTTATTTTTTATTCACGTTGAAGTCTGTAATTTTAAGTGGAACTAATGAATTCCAACAAAATACCGAATTAAAACAGTTATAAAACAAAAACTATACTAACGATTTTTGAGTTTTTTTTTCCGTACCGTTAGAAATACATAAAAACTATTTTAGTACATTAAAATTTATTAATATTAAATTATTTTCATACATTAAAAATTTATGAATTAAAATTTTCTATCTCTATTATATTTTGGAAGTCATTACTATTTAACCTAAAATTGATTTCATGGTACATGACTCGTGAATTGTGTGCACAGATTTTAACTAATAAAACTTCATGATTATTAACGAGAAACCGAATCGAGTATTCCGCGTTAAAAAAAAAAAAAGATACCGAAAACCAAACGATTACGAAGTTAACTGCGTCACTGTCGGTCGCACTGTTGTTAATTTCTTACAATATAAGAGTATGTTTTACGTGAAACATAATAAAACGGTAATAAAAGTAGTTGTTGAAATAAATTGCTTTAGATTTACACTGTACACTAGGGTCTCGGAACTGTACGAGAGAAGGGTCGACGGAATTCATACTAAATTTCACGAGAAATCTTTTAAGCGCAGCGTCGTATACATTCGCTGTTGTTGTAGTTGTTTCGGGACGCTTTAATATTTAATAGCGCATTGTGATGGGCAAAGAAGAGGGTTAAATTACGACGAAAAAAAAGTAATAAGATTCGAGCGTTTATTTATAGTTGGCTTTTATATTTTAAGACTAAAACGTCAACTTGTTTACGTTTAAATACTTTTTTTAAATTACACTAAGTGTTATTATTATTAACACAATTGAATTTTTGGTTATATTTAAAAAAAAAAAAAAAAAAACGTCGGTTGATTCGTATTGTAAGAATTCAAATGCCTTTTTTTTTTCTTTTTTTGTTTATTAAAATTATGCGAAAATAATAAATTTTTCGTTTAAAAACATTACTACCCGACATCCAAAATTATTCGACGAGATGTACGCGTTTGCGTCAATAACAGACAATCTCGTTATGGTATTTTAATGAAATTCCAATAAATTCCAAAACACAAAGCAATGTGTAAGGGGCATAAACTCTGAGAAAGTCTAATTATTGCGGTACGGAAATAATTGTGGTGCGCGTCGCCAATGGGAAAATATTCGGCGTACGCCGAGAGAAAGAATAACGAGTTCCCCATTACCGCGGCGCGATTCATTGTGTGTGAAAACGAGAGCAAACCGAAGCGGAGCGTCGTTGAATTTGCAATTGTACATATATATTAATATATATATATACGGTCCTATAGAATATTATTATATTTCCATTAATATCGATGATTTCATCCACTTCGAATAAAACGAATCCGCGAATTCGACAGATAAACATATTGTCTATATATATATATATATATAAATATTTATAATAATGGATGTCTGAATTGTAAAGTTCACGCGGATTCGGTATTTTTGAAATCACCGATAAAATATACAAAACGCTGTATGATGAGACCGAGTTTATAATATTATTATTACCACAAAGGACAATATTATTAAGTTTATTCATATAAAAAGCAAAACGAATTTATAAAAAAAAAAAAAAAAAAAAAAAAAAAACAAAATTATTCTTGTACAGTCTCGATGTGTTTTATACATTGACTTGCAATTATTTTACCGCCTGACTTCAAACCCCCGAGATGGTTGAATGTTATTGAAAAATTACAACTTGTTCGTTTTCAGAGTTCGAGATTTTTCGTCTTCAGCAATATTTTATTCTTTACACTCATAGCGAAACTGTTTTGAATAATATTAAATAACCTCGGAAGACTTATCTTGGAATCGCGTATCGGCGATCACTAAGGCTCGGAAGTTGTCGCACATATGCATGTTTTTTGTGAGCAATTAGATTTATTGCTAGAGGTAAGCTAGAAATTCATTTCATGACACTAGGCACGTAATAAATACTAAAAGTTTATACATAGTGCATATTTTTGCATATTTGTAGTTTTAAGAGCATGTTTCTTAATTTTACAACTTTTTAGTGCATATTTGATGATGAAATTTGAAATTTGTTAATAAAAAAACAAAATTAATTCATTTTTAGAGTTTTCATTAGATATTAAATGTATTATTGTACTCACTCTGTGTTTCAAATCCATTTTTATGAACATTCAAAACATAAAAAAAATATAAGAAATAATGTATTTGGTTTTTCAAAGTATAAAAATTTGCTAATGGTTAATAATTTACGATCTTTTAACTATGAAAATGATTTTAAAAATATTTAGTGGATCAAAGCAACAATTTTTAAGGTAATAACAAAGTTATACTTAAATAAATTAAATTAAAATACATTTAATTAGGTACTTAACGGGTTTTTTTTTTTTATTTTTCTTTAGGTTTTTCAAATATATATATATATATTTATATATAATTTAAGGGAAAAATTTTAAAAGAAAATTAATTTAATTCATGAAACGTTTTTCAAGCAATTATTTTATTTTGTAGATTTATTTCTGGAAATGTAAATTGATTTTACATTTTTATCGTATTATTTTGAGATTGACTACGAAGCTTCATTAAATCCACCTACCTACTTAAGAGTACTGTATTAGTATGGGCATTGGTTAATAAAATACTTGTAATTATGAAAATTTTGTTTGATAAAAAAAAACAAAAAAAAGTGAATATTTTTAGACCATAATTGTACATTTTTAAGCGCATAAGTGCATGCATATCTAGTACTTTTTAAAAGCATTGAATTCCGAGCCCTAGTGATCACTTATCCTGGAATCGCGTACCAGTGATCATCACTTATCCTTATCTGGATGAATTCAATAAGGGATTTTTTTTCGCTATTTTTTTCCCGTCGGAAAATGTCAACAAAAATGCTATATAATATTATATTACTTTACTACGCAGAATCAACAGTTCGGAAACTAAAATAATTATGTGTAAATTAACGGTTAATTTTGAATCACGTGTAAATTCATATAATTCGTATACTTTAAAAAAAAAGACACGTATATTATTAAGTTCGTCCACAACCGTCTGTATGTTTAGGGACGTGATTTTAATATTAAGTTATGCGAACGAGAATGACAAAAATAAGAAAACCTCTGTTGATGTGACGTCCCCAAAAGGTCAAAAATGTAATTTCCTATCGTTTTTGTTCAGGCCTCTCTCGATGCTCGCCAAACACGTGTTTCAGTGACACAGTATTTTTCCCGGATTATTGTGCACATTCATTGGTCTCATATAAAAACAGCAGAGTTTATCACGAAGGTTTGACGCATTCGATTTCACCTTGTTTGTGAATAAATTTGAATTTATTTCCTGGTAAACTTAAAAAAAAAAAAAAGCCGGACATACCTACTTCGCACGATGGGTGTACTTCGCACGACGGGTGGTATTCTCTTGACGGGCGTATTAAATTTTAAAGAAACGATAAATCATTTCTTCAGTAAAACGATTCTGAACAAAGGAAATTAATAATA
>JAIPRM010006169.1:0-19160 GCA_025469315.1 Stegophylla sp. TES_Ste_2020 | reverse complement strand
TTTACTCAAAAATTTTTATAAAATTAAAAACGACCGCTCAAAAGTACCATTTATAGGCGAATAGTGATTGAAAATGTTACTGATCGAAACTTTTCGACAAATATTTTTATACGAAAATTTGTACACGTAAAAAAAAAAAAAATGAATCAAAATAAATATCATTGTAAAAACATTATCTCCTTCGCTTCGTTCAGAATTTAGAAAAACGAAAAGAGTAAAATGAAAAATAAACATAATTTTAATAACACTAGTTCCATTCAGAATTCTCCGAAAAAAAAGTTAAAAATATATAATAAATATCAAACAAATTTTATTCCCTTTGTCAAATCGTATACTCTGTACTGTGGACACCCTGTATATCATCAGATAAGACAGATGCGTAATAACCGCCATCGCGACCAGTTTTACACATCATACACGGTCTCGAATAACGTGCTTTGCTCGCATATTATTCCCCAATGCAATAAAATCATTATTATTATTATTATTATTATTATTATTGTACACACTATATCGATGTGCTCTGGAATATTGTCTATTTGTCAAAATAACAATAAATAATAAACTATTCACCGTTTGCGCGAACGCTGTCACAGGTTTTTTATTTTTTCATGCGCCATTATTATATGGCGATTTTCGTAACATAATTGATTATATGGGATTGTCGCTGCGTGAACCCCTTGCGCACAGTGTTGTTGCCACATTTTTATTTATTTATTATTATTATTATTATTATTATTTTTTTTTTGACACGCTGGATCTGTATATATCTCTCGCCCGAATCAGCACCTACGAGAATCCGCGGCGCCGTCCTTTATTGTGTTGCAGCACATTACCGTCCGCGCTAATCCTCGAATCAGCGGCACCTGTGTCCAGGAACGTATTTATAAGGGAGGGGAACGAGAGGCCCGTGCCCCCTCCCCGTTCACTGTATTCATACTTTTCATAAGATCACATACATTTTTTATTAAATTTCGCGTCATATTTTGATTTATCTTTTTTTTTTTTTTAGATTCTGAACGAAGTGAAGTGAAACTAGTGTTTTTACAATGATGTTAATTTTTTTTTTCTGTGTACAACTTTTCGTATAGAAATACTTGTCCAAAAGTTTCGATCAGTAACTATTTAAAAACCGGATTTGTCTCTAGATTGTACTTTAAAGAGGTCATTTTTTGAATTTCTCAATTCTTCAATTTTTTTTTTTGAAAAAACTACCCAAAATTTGACGAAAACGACTCGGAACCCATCATTTTTTGATCCAAACTATATGAAAATTTAAACACAGATAGAAAATCATATAAGAAAGATTTTGGCGTAAGAAAATTTTGGACATTTTTCTAATATTTATTTTTCTCATTTCAATAACTTCCCTCGTCCAAAATCGTTTTATTGAAGAAATGATTTATCGTTTCTTTAAAATTCAATACACCCGTCAAGAGAATCCCACCCGTCGTGCGAAGAACACCCATCGAGCAAAGTATGTCCGGCTTTTATTATTATTATTATTATTTTTCATACGATGATTTACTACATTGAACACAATACGCCAAGTAATACGAAATAATATGTCTGTGTTTGTGTGTGCGATGTGGTTAGTTTTTATGTGATTTAAAGTCATATATATATTTAATAATGTTGGTACAGATCGCTGGATAGAAAAGATAAATACAGGTTTGTTTGAAAATAAATACCACGATGACAAGTTACAGGATTGATAATGATCTAGATTTCTGCGGATTACATGCGCAGTGATGGACGGTTCTAAATGCAATCGATCATGTCGTACATAGTAAGAGTAAAAAGTTTCTGGTGAACGTGTAGATTCCTACATTATCAATTAATAATATTTAGAGAAATACAATATAATTTTTATTTTTTATTTTTTTCAAATTGGTCGAAAACGATGACAATAGTGAATAATACGTAACATTTGTCGTTGGGCGAATGAAATATTAAAATCATTTCGCACGCATACACCGTATTGTTAGAAAATATTAAATCTTTATAAAAAAAAAAAAAAAAAAAACACGTTATAATAATAATGTGTATTAACGTGATATCGTCATTTTTCAGTGTCCATATGAAGTAATATGAATAGTTATTACAAAACCCGTGAGCTCGTTGTTTTTTTGTACCGTCGTTAACAAAATAATAACATAAACGGATTGTGTTGTGCATTTTGAATAGATCATAAACGGCCGTTATAACCGATCTGAATAGATCACTAATATCGTATTACTTAATGTTAATACTTTTCCACTGCACCATTTATACTTGTAGATTTTTCGATTTAGCGTCTCACAAGGCGTTTTTATAATATGATGAAGTACCCTATAGTCCAGTGGTTCTCAACCTTTTTGAGACAACGAACCCCCCTATATTGCCACTATAATATTTTAAGCGACCCCTTTTTAATTTTATGGTAGTGTTAAAAATTAGTGACAAATTGTTATAATTGTATTAAAATTAAAATAATAAATATTAACACGGGCGTTTTTATCGGCAATTTTATATTTTAAAATCTGAGCGAAGCGAAGGAGCTAATGAATTTACAATGATCATTTTTTTCCCCTCCGTTCTGTTAACACTTTTGCGTATAGAAATACTAATCCAAATGCCTTGATCAGCCCCTTTTTGAATCAAAATTCGTCTTCAGATGGTACTTTATACTTAGCATTTTTCGAAATTCGCATTATTTCAAAGGGTTTACGTTTGTCGCCATTGTTGGACCACCACCCGATCACTACCCCGACCCGGTGGGCATGACCGGTTTCCGCCAAAATCATACCTTTCCTTTTTTCGCCAAATGATAGATAATTTACCATATATGTGTTAAACTTTTTTGTTTTGAAGGAAAATATTTTCGCCTATTTAATATGCTGAGGTATAATCATAATTTTGAGATAATATAAAATATACATGGAAGTAATAGATACGAGGGAAATGAAAAAAAAAAAAATGTACTTCGCACTTTGGTTATTCTCGCTCGTCGAGTGGGATACCCTTGTGAGTGTGCAGAATTTTAAAGAAACGATAAATCATTTCTTCAACAAGAAGATTCTGAGTGGAGCTCCGTTTGTTCAAGACAATTTTATTTAAAAATTATAAAAATAGAAAACGAAAATAAACAAAAGTAAACATCATTGTTAAAACACTGTAGCTTCTTCGCTCGCTACTCGGAATCTAAAATAATAATTAATATTAAAGCATTTAAACGAGAACCTACTGATTACGCATTTTTATTTACCAGAAGAACAATAACGTAATAATAATTATAATAATATATTCTTGTGAGGCGTGTTAAAATAAAAATAATAATGAAAAGAAAAAAAAAATGGAAAAATGAAAAAAAGAGAAACCAGAAGTTTCAGATACAGTTTTGTGCTAAGTAAAAAAAAAGAGACGCGGTTAATTAATTATTATTTAGATGTCGTCGTCGCGTTACGCAGTTATCGTGCACCACGCGGTATAAAATGAATTAATATAATTTATTATTATAATCTAATGAGCAAATCCTCGGTCGGTAGGTCGGCGGGTGAGTGGTGGGTATGTGAACACGTGTAAAAATATTATGTTTTACGTAAAAATTCGGAATAGGCATATATAATAGTACGAGTCCGGTGAATTTTAATTTAGGCCACGCGAAGACTAGATCTGTTTTTATTGCTTTTTTTTTTTTATTTCATTGTAATTAAATAAATAATTGTTCCCATACTCTTCGATTTTCGCGTATATTGTTATTATTCTCCGTCTCCTCTTTTTACATAACGATAAACCGTCATATAACAAACAATGCGTATATTTTGTCTGACACACAAAAAAACAATAATGTATATTATATGAACTGTCGGGGATCGAGTTTGAGCCTCTAATACGCGTATGTATTAGTAGTGCAGCGTCAGAGAACATGACATATTGTTATATATAATATATAGTATACATAACGTGCATACGTGTACAGGGCGATTCACTGAGCATCAGAGACTAAAAATAATGTGTTTTAGAACACAAAGTGTACGGTACGAAAATTTTAAGTGAGTAGTCGTTTGAATTTCCACAGTGTGTTGTCAAAAAAAAAAAAAAAAGTTTTCACAATCGACAAAACGACAAGTTTAACTTGAAAAAAATAATTAAAAGAATAAAAAATATCTATATCATATTATTGAGTACTTAAACATTTGTCGAGCCTAGAATAGAGAGCAATATTAATATGTTTCATTTTATTTAATATATTGTAACAAGACATTTCTTTGATGAGGGGGGGGGAGAACAAACATTGAAACTATTAATCGATATATTCGAATACCGTGCAGTACGAAATTTTTAAAATTTTAGGCCCTGCTAAGAATGTTCACCCGACTTTTTATCCGTAAAAATGGAAAAATTTGGAATTTATTTTTTTTGGAATGTTTAACTCGCCATAAAAATTAGGTTTCCCATTATTTATTTTTTTCGTGTAACCATAATAAGAATGTCTTGTGGTGATACAGACTTTTTTTTTCAAATAGCACCTCTCCCTCTTTCCCATTTTAACTACGGAATTTTATTCGTGTTTTTTTTCCCGTGAATTATGACGTATTAAAATCAAAATTTGAATGAAATAGTTTTCGGAATCATTAAAATTTAATTATTAAGTATAAATTGTATCTTGGAAATAATTAATAGAACATAATATGTTATTGTGTTTGTTTTATTAATAATTCTTAACTTTTTTTTTTTTTTTATGAAAGTTATTACGTATTACAGATTTGCCCTACAATAATAAGGTATAATTTTTCTTTTAGGAATAAAATTTTCAAATTTGAAATTTTCTACTATAGTTTAAGAAAACATTCAAAATGGTCATTTTATGAATTCTTATGATTTTTACTAAAAATATTAATGCTTAAATCTCTAATAAAGGTTAAACCGTTCATTTTCTACGATTTTTTTTAAGTTTGTGAATAATTTCTAATATTGTTAAATAAGTCATCATAATATTATCGTTATTATGACGTATTTGATAAAATTGTTGAATTATTTGCAAACTCAAAATAATAAAAAAAAAAATTTTAAAATTGAACTGATTAACTACTATTAGAGATTTAAGCACCAATATTTTTCTAAAAATCAAGTTTACAAGATTGCTATTTTGATTTTTTTTTTTTCAAAAACTGTAGTGTAGAATTTATAAATCGAAAAGAATTTTTTTTTTTTAAAAAAAAGAAAGAAAGTGAAACATTAAAATAGAACAAAAGTTATTGTATTAATTGTCAAATCGTACCCTGGGCACGCTGTATAATAATAATATGATATCTGGTGATCTCAAATGCGCACATCATCGTAACACTTGTCCGACGCGCGTGTTGCACAACGGATTTGATATTTCAATTTGTTTCGAAAATCGATTTAATAAAACACACGAAGAACAGTAGGGCACAGGGAGGCGGGGGGGGGGGGGTCATAATCGTTTAATCATTTCAAATAGCAGGTCTGCGCACTGTACGAAAGTGTTGTAAAGCCGAAAGCAGCGTTCGCGGTGCAGGAACGTTATTATTATATTATTACACCACAAAACAATTATTGTACCTTATATTATATTTATATACCATCGGACAAACGATTCTGAGGTATTATTATGTGCACCGCGTTGGAAATGTAATATAATTGATTTTCGTGTCATTTCAGTGCGAGACTGTAACTACTATGTATAACGTCGTCTTTGGTGACGAAGACGGGTTGCACACGCGTGAAAACAATAAAAAAAAAATAATAACAATAAAGGCTGGTCAGACTTCGCACCATGGATATACGTATTTTAGCTTTTCGGATGGGGTATTCTAGGTGGGTGTATTGAATTTTAAATAAACGGTTTATATTATTTTTTCAATAAAACGACTCTGAGCGTCATACTACTACAAACACGTAACAAAAATTCTTAAGCCACCAACAATTTTCAAATATTATTTATTGATTATTAATATTATATATTAATAAAACATTAATGCTCAATGTGCCCAAAAATGGCCAACAATCAAAGTGACAAGTGTAAACTGTTTAAAATAACGCGAATTTCAAAAAAATTATTTGCTTAACATGATTTATGTTTTTCATGTTATCTTAAGGATGTCCTGAGAAATTAATTTTTTTTTCACACGGATATAATATGATGTATTTTTTTGTTTTTTTTTCACGTCATTTAATATTTTTATGAATATTTATATTTATATAAATTCTGTATTAGAAGATTTACATAACGTACACAATGAAATAAAAAAAATAATTTCAATAATTTCTTAAACGTTCAAACAGATTTTAAAAATAATATAATATATCTATGTATTTTAGTTAATAATAACAAACACATATAGAAATCACTTTTCAACACATCTATGTACACTTTAAACAATCTCTCTTATCATATTCTCTATGTAAAACGACCATTTTATGAATTTTTACATTGTATTTCTTATATTTAAACCTTTTTCTATTCATTAACTATATTTTCTTAAGCTTATGTTAATTTTTTAAATCGAAACCATTTCGAAACGAAATAAAAAATTATAATACTCCTAGTTGAATTTTATTTTATATTTTATATTTATATGTAATGTCATGACTATACATTTATTTTTATTTATTATTTATTTATTTTATTTTTATATATCTATATAATATTAATTAATAATGAGTTTTTTTTATATCAACATACTTCGCTCAGAATCGTATTATCGAAGAAATGATTTATCGTTTCTTTAAAATTCGACACACACACCCATCAAGAGTATATATTGGACTGACACGAGGAGCGAAGAATACCCATGGTGCAAAGTATGTCATTATACATTTTATAAAACCACTTGGTTCTTTGTTTCGCTGAGGAATCGTTTAATATATTCTTGTATAAGGGAAAAATAATAAATTAAAATTATACATAAAAATAAATAAATAGGCCAAGCTCAATATTTTTTATATCGCGTGTACATTAGCGGCACGTTTTTCTTGTTCCCGTATTCGGAAAAACATGTTTTTGTCATGTTTTCCTCGTCACGTGACGAAAAGATAAGAACTCGTACTAATGTATAATTTATACATGACCATAATATATGTTAAGTACATTCAAATCGCCATATTATGGATTAACGATAATATATTATTTTGTACAGTATGTGTTTGTTGAAGAATCGACTAATAAATATATGTATATAAATATATATATATTTTTTTGAAAATTATTACTAGGCATAACGTATAATTGTTTAAGTATGGGCCTCTGGCAATATATCGTATGCTTATGACTCAAAGGCAAATTGTACGTAAATATGTTTGTATATTTATTTGTTGAATAATCACGTTTACATACATCACAAAAATACCAAGTTATCACTCAAATGAATCGTATTAAATTCATAGTATGTAAAAAGAAATTGTATACGGAACATACAGGGTGATTCATTAAGCATACTAACCCTTTTTTTTTGCCAGTGAAAGTGAAAAAATTTGGATATTTTTCTTTTCGATATGTTTAAGTTACTACATTAAAACCATGTTTGGATTGAAAAAGATAGTTTCCGTGTCTTTTTTCTCAAATTCTGACAAAACCGTTTTTTGAAAGTACCACCTAGAGGCGAATTTCCATTCAAATAGTCACTGTTCGAAAATTTTCGATATGTACTTGTATACGAAAACAACTGGACGTGTATGGCGGTCTGAAGACCATATAGGGTTGGCCAGTAGTCGGAAACCGGACACAAGAAGGCCGAGAGGATGGACCCAGACAGGGGTTAGGTTAGGTTGGGTTACAAAAGATTCGTCGAGGTTAGGAGTAATCAATGGAGAAGAATTAGCTCAAGACTTAGAGGTAAATGGAGTCAAGTGATGGATATAAATGGCCTGTAAAAGCCTGCGAAGAAAGAAAGAATGAATACAAAAACGTGTACGGGGGGGAAAAAAATAAAAAATAAAGTAAATACATTTTCTGTGCACCGAGAATGTAAAAAGTCGGACATACTTCGTACGACGGGTGGGATTCTCTTGACGGGTGTATTTAATTTAAAAAAAATGATAAATCATTTCTTCAATAAAACGATTCTGAACGAGGGAGTTAATAATATCAAAAATAAATGAGAAAAAAAAATTTTAGAAAAATATCCAAAATTTTTTATTCACATTTTCAAAATTTTCTTGCGCCAAAATCTTTCTTATATGATTTTCTATCTGTGTTTAAATTTTCATAATTTTCCGAGTCATTTTTGTCAAATTTTGGGTAATTTTTTCAAAAAAAAAAAAAAAAATTGAAGAATAGAGAAATTCAAAAAATGACCTCTCTAAAGTACAATCTAGAGGCAAATCCGGTTTCAAAAAATTACTGATCGAAACTTTTGCACAAGTGTTTCTATACGAAAAGTTGTACACAGAAAAAAAATAAATAAACATCGTCGTAAAAACATTAGTTTCTTCACTTCGTTCGGAATCTAAAAAGAAAAAGAGTTCCGATCGAAATGACTGGCGGCGACCGATGGCAGTGTTCCAGTTGTCGGTGCACGATGAATGGAGGCGTCCCCCGGTATTGCTGCATCGTCGTCGACGAGGTGCAATATTATAATGATACACCGCGTGTAGTTAGCGCTGGCCGAACCCATTTTTATTTGTTGTGATCGGCGGCCGCGCGTGTTTGCCATTTCAATTAGCGCGTCAATATTGACACAGGTCTCACCTGTACAATAATAATAACAATAATTACACACTTCTACCTGTAAATAAAACATTCTATTATTATTATTATTATAGTACGCGCAGCATAATGCTCTCGCCGCACAATCCGCCGCTAATTCGCGATGAGGTCGTTCGTACGATATTGTGTTCTCGTGCCGTTGTTACAATTATTACATATTATATATTGTATATATTGTAATGCGTTATAATATTATTATTAATTTAGGTTATTTTTTTCTGCTCACTCGATACGATTTACGATGTTACATTTGAGTGGTTCCCGATCGGTGGTTTGTGGACCCCCAGGGGTCCGTGGGTCGATGTTAGGTGGGGGTCCGCGAGGTCTAAACCTTTTTCACCGCACCTCCCCACCCTCATGGCTATAATATCTATACCTCATAATAACAAATATTCCTTTTTTCTGGCTTTCTAGTTCATACTTTACTTTACTTTTTTTTTTCTACCTGATATATTATAGTGTATAGTGCAATTATATACCTAGTAGTGACTATATTTTCTTAACCTGAAGATGATTTCTAGTGTTTTTACAATAATGTTTATTTATTTTTTCTGTGCACAACTTTTCGTATGGAAATACTTGTCCAAAAGTTGCGATTAGTAACTTTTTGAAACCGGATTTATCTCTAGATTGTACTTTAGAGAGGTCATTTTTTGAATTTCTCAATTCTTCAATTTTTTTGAAAAAACTACCCAAAATTTGACAAAAACGACTCGGAGACCATAATTTTTTGATCCGAATTTTATGAATATTAAAAACAAAGATAGAAAATCATATAAGAAAGATTTTGGCACAAGAAAATTTTGAAAATATGAAAAAAAATTTTTGGACATTTTTCTAACATTTTTGTTTCTCATTTATTTTTTATATTATTAACTTCCATCGTTCAAAATCGTTTTATTGATGAAATCATTTATCGTTTCTTTAAAATTAAATACACCCGTCAAGATAATCTCAACTGTCATGCGAAGAACACCCGTCGTGTGAAGTATGTCCGGCTTTTTTAAAATCGGAACCGGTCGTTAATGAAAAAAATTTATAATACTCCAGGCTAAGTTTTATTATTAAAATGTTAGAAAAAAATCTCTAAATTTTTTTTTTCACATTTTCAAAATTCTTTTAAAATATTTCTCATATTATTATGTTTATCTTTGTTTAAATTTTCATAAAGTTGGAATTAAAAAAAAATAATATCTAGTCTCCGAGTCTCGGGAGTCAAATTTTTTTGAGTAGTTTTTCACAAATTTCGAGCAAACAATTGAAAATTTCGAAAAATGACGTGTCAAAAGTACCGTCTTGAAGCGAATCGGGATTGCAAAAAGTCACTTTTGGACGAATATTTGCGTACGAAAACTCGCACGCATAAAAAAACGAAAAAATAAAAAATAAAAATAAGAAACATTAGAAGAAAACAAACATCGTTGCAAAAACACTAGCTTCCACTCCTGCTCCACCCAGAATGTAAAAGAAAAAAAAAAAAAAAAGAACGGCTTATCACTTTTTGGATCCCGTCTCCGAAATTTATTTTCGTTCGGGACCTTGCACTGGAGCGAAGCAATCGTATTGTAATTTAAAAAAAAAAAATAAATAAAATAAATAAAAAAAAAACGTAAATTCCGCGGCGTTCGTGCCGTTACACCCGCACATGTGTCAATAAATTCGTCATTACCTGTCCTCAACCCTTCACACCCCCCACCCCCCTTTTCAGACGCCGCCCTTGTCACGGCGATTACACACGGCAGCGATGTGTCTACTACACCATATTGTATTGTTTCGCTCGCCACACTCCTCGTGGTCGCCGCAAGACGGTGGCGTTCGCCTTGGACCTCGGAGTCTGCAATTATTTCATTGTGTTCGTTTGTCGTCGTGGTACTCGTGTATATATATATATATATATATATTGTGCGCGTGTCACACACTCGTACGTGAACGCGTATTGTGTGTCGGTGTGTGTGTGTGTGTGTGTAGACCACACGTGTTGTGAATTATTGAGATCGTTAGATCGTTGGGAAATCGGCGGCGGTGTCAATGTTTTGGTGGGCGCGTGCGCGTCATTTCCCACGCGATTTTTCCCTAAAAGACAATAATAATAATAATAATATTATAAAAAAAGTATAATGATGATAATAATACGACGTGAACATTATATTATTATTATTATTATTATTATTATTATTATTGCAATAATTATTATCGTCGTTAAAACGACGTTAATATGACGTGTTATCCGAAACGCGCGCGATTGTCCAGCCGTGAAACGATTTCATAACCCGTCATGACCGACGACGGATGAGGTTTTTTTTTTTTTTTTTTTTCTGGTTTAATGACTGAGGCGGCGGCGGTTTGACATTCCTCGAAAACGACAAGTCACGTATTTTTTTTCTCTTTTCCTTAGATCTAAGCGAGGGCGCTTAGTTACGAAATCCCAAACGAAACGTTTTATTTATATCAGATTTTTATTTATTTTTATTTTCAACGACCTTTAGGCGCGTACATATACCGTCTATTATATTGTGGTCGACGAGTACGCGCCCTCAAGTTCAATCAAATATTATATTATTATACCTATTGGAGTACGTGCACGCGTAAACGGCGTGGCGTCATACAGGGTGCTGTAGTACGATTGGACATAGAATAAAATAACTATTTAGTTCTGTTTTGAGAGTTTTAACGTTTTAGATTCAAAGTGGAGCGAAGAAACTTATGATTAGGGCCCGGAGCTTGATGACTTGAAAATATATAAAAACACACGGAAAAAAAATGCATGAAATGACATAAAAATGTTAAAAAGAAAGCCGGACATATTTCCGCTCCTCGGATCACACATATTCCTGGTGGGTGTATAGAATTTTATAGAAACGGTAAATCGTTTCTTCAACAAGACGATTCTGAACGAAGGAATAATATAATAATATAAAGAACAAAATAGTCTCGTCATTTTCAACACACCCACCAAGAGTATCTGACCAGAAGAGCGAAAAATATCCGTGGTTGCAAATACTTCAATTTTTTTATCTAATACATAAATAAAGAAAATGAAAATATCAATGATGAGAAAAAAAGTGTTAGAAAAATGTACAAAAATTTTTTTTCACAATTTGAAAATTTTCTTGTGCCAAAATGTTTCTCATATTATTATATATCTATGTTTAAAATTTTCATAAGTTTGGATGAAAAAGTGATGGTTTTCGAGACTTTTTTGTCAACTTTTTGATAGTTGCCCCCCTGTCCCCCCCTCCAAAAAAAAATGAAGAATTGAGAAATTAAAAATGACGCACCTTAAGTTCTCACTAGAGGCGAATTTGGTTTCAAAAAGTTGCTGATCGAGATTATTCGACAAGTATTTCTATACGAAAAAGTGTTCACAGAAAAAGAAAAGAATTAAACATCATTATAAAAACACTAGCTTCTTCACTTCATTCAGAATCTAAAAATATATTAATTTATATTAAATGTCGCTCTTAAATCAATCATTAAAAAGCATTTAAAAAATATTTTAATTAATAATCACGTAAATGATTAAATAAAAAAAATTATTATTTTAATTATTAATACAATAATTATAAATTGTATATTAATATTAATTAATTCATACTTTAATTATTTTGTCATAGTTTTTATATATTAACTTGAACATACTCCCAATACATTACCCCCATCCCCCTCCCCCAAAAAAAATCCAAATTCCTGAATTTTTACGGCCGAAAAGTGCCTTTTTGGAGAGGGGCTCAAACGAATCACCCTTTATATATATATTTTGGGGCGTATATTTCAAATCTAGGGATATCGGACACCCCTAAACACCCCCTTTTCCAAATCGTGATTTTCTAGCCGCTGTATCAAGTTCACGAGAAATCGTAATCGCGTCGGCACGCGACTGCTGAGCCTGTTGATGTTATTATATTATTATAATAATAAAACGCAGGACCCCTTACCAATGATAATAATAAATATATACGTGTGATTATTATTATTATCATTACATCACGCGGCGGCGGACGGAGAGGAATGCGGCGTGTTGCGTCAAAAATGGGGGTGTTGCAGCATCTGAGCGCGAGCGGTTACTTGGCAGCGGCACGCGGCCGGAGACAATAGGAAAACGCGAGCGCAAGCGTATGATATTAGATATTATTATACTAATTATTGTAAATAACGCAGTCACGTTCGACACCGAAAACGGTCAACGGAAACCGCCACCGCTCTATAGTGCGTGTGTGTGTGTGTGTGTGTTTTTATTGTTGGAGACGAAACGGTATTATTATACATTTATACGACTCACGAAAAGCGCTTGTTGTGGACAGTGTTGCTCAAAAAATTAGCTAGAAAAAATAACAGATAATTAATTGAAAATTTATTTACAGGGTTGTTGTTTGAACGAGCTCGCCTTAATTTTTTTTGCCATGTTTTCCATTAATCATATTTTTTCCATGTCACCTGAAAGATGTCCTAAGGAGGTACAAACTTTTGTTTTTCAAATGGAAACCTCCTATTTTAACTGCGCGGATTTTCGTAAGAGTTATTTTGATATGTTGAAATCAAAATTTGAACGAGTGGTTTTTGAAATATTCAAATGTAAATATTAAGAAAAATGGTTTCCAAAAACATAATATTTAGTTAATTAGTTATCTATTTGTACGTAATTATTATGAACGTGTACACAATTAATCTTTAACCAGAAGTAATTCGTTAAGTCATACCTATTTCACAATAGCAAATTGATTAGTTATGTCGTCTTATTTCATTTACCTCCTTAAGGTGACACGGAAAAAATAAAATGGAAAATTTTGCTTTTATAGTGAAAATTTCGAAAAAAAATCTCAACTTTTGCATTTTTACAATAAAAAATGGGGGTGAGCTCGCTTAAAAAAATCACCTTGTATATAAGATAACCGATACCGATTTAAATACTATTATCTAGAAAACGGACTAAATATAACCCCATTTGTCTAGATAGAAAACAGATAACTTAAAAAAGTTTACAAATTTATAAAATACGCATTTAAAATTTAATTTTGCTACAAATAAAAAAAAAAAAATATTTAAAATAAAATAAAATTAGTTAGTCTTATAACAACTTGTTCAGTGGGGCCTGTTATCTTTTTGAACAAGTAATAAAAATAAAATAGCAGAAAAAGAGTATGTATAATGTACTCGATTATGCTTTATTTGCTTTAAAACACTCTTAATTTATTTTCCTAATTTTTGGAGAGCTTTTTAAATCAGATTTTTGCTCTTGACGATACTGAAAATTTGAAAAAACCTGAAATTTGGTCATTCGTAGAAATTCTGAATAGTTTTTTCAACATTTTTTTGAAGGGTTCTGAAAATTTGATGAAAATGGTTTGGAAAAAAATTATTCAAAATTCATTATATTTAGATAATTTTATCTCGGACAAACGTTTTATGTAAAATAGATGAGATAGAAAGACGCTCAACACTAGTTTTCATTTAGATAAGATAAAGGATAAATTATCTAGATACAATGCACAACACTGGGCGTGGAACACCACGAGGACCTGCCGGAATGCGGCCTGAATTCGGACTTGTTGCTACCGATATCTACTCCACCTTCTTCGTCCGTATTACATATTATTATACGGATTTCATTGTTTCTTTGAAAATCGAACCGTATTCGATTTCGAATATTTAAAACGATCGCGCGCACAATCAAGATAATTATAATATACGAACAATACACGCGCGGTTGTATTAATTTTACGTATGCGTTTATTATAATGTATCGGTCGCTGTGGAAATCAAGCAATAATAATAACGTGTGTAACCCGAACTTTAAGATAGACTTTTCGAAAAAACGAAAAAAGAATATTTATTCGTGTTTTACATTTTGAACGAAGTGAAGAAGCTAGTGTTTTTACAATGATGTTTATTTTTTTTTCTGTGTACAACTTTTCGTATAGAAATACTTGTCCAAGAATTTTGATCAGTAACTTTTTAAAACCGGATTTGCCTCTAAATTGTACTTTAAGAGGTCATTTTCTGAATTTTTCAATTCTTAAATTTTTTTTTTTTTTTTGGAAAAAACTACCCAAAATTTGACAAAAACGACTCGGAAACCATCATTTTTTAATCCGAACTATATGAAAATTTAAACATATAAGAAAGATTTTGACGCCAGAAAATTTTGAAAATGTGAAAAAAATATTTTTTCTCATTTAATTCTTATATTATTAACTTCCCTCGTTCGGAATCGTTTTATCGAAGAAATGATTTATCGTTTCTTTAAAATTCAATACACCCGTCAAGAGAATCCCATCCGTCGTGCGAAGTATGTCCGGCTTTTTGAATGTGTACGTAATATTATTAAATGTGTTTGTTCATTTTTGTTTAGGTAACATACGTAAATCAATAAAATGGTACATCACTTTTAAATAGCCAAATTTTTCATGCATCAAAGGAAAATGTTTTCAACAGTAAAACAACTGTTGATATTTAGCGTAATTAGAACAATAATGTCGGGGGAACTAACATGTTTATTTTTTTTGATTTAGCTCCCCTCCTCAAGGCAATTTCAAAAAATTGGGGGGATTTGAATACATTTGGTAGACTTAGTCCCCCAAATTTCACCTATTTATGCCTATGTAGTATTGATCATTGCCTCCCTCCCCAACCCTAAAATCCTGGCTATGCCAATGACTACGTCATTAGTATAATATTATTTAGTATATTTATAGTATTTAGTATTGTTCAGTATTTTTTAAAATTCTATTGCAATTCAATAAAGGTAGTACGAAAAAAAAATAATCAATACTCTCAAGTGCGTTACGATTTAATACAAATAATAAATTAATATATTTGTTTCGTGTAATAGAACGCACGATTTTAATGGTCAATAATTGGCGTTAACCGGTGTGTACGTTTTTTCGAGTGCTTTGTGGTCGCCGGACCGTGTACCCACAAATCCGTACGCGAGTCGAGCCCCCAAAGAAATAAACGTTAAAACGTATTAAATGCATGAAAAAAAAAAATAAAAAAAAATAGAAGGCAAAAATAAAACTAGAACCGTTCACGACTCGAGTACTCTGAACGTTGAAACAATTACGACATTATTATAATTATATAGCCATGTAGGCCTCAACTGCAATAGGACGGTGCGCAGTGCACGCTATAATATAGTGGCGTGGATTCGAGATAATAATAATTGCGGTTGTGCCTTGGACGGATCACCGAGGTTAGGGATAAGGGTTTGGCCATCGAGATTAATATATATATATTTACAGTAATGTTACATAAGTCACGGCACATTTTTGAAAAATGTAAATTGTATTTAAAACTGGATTTATCTCTAAAGTCTAGATAGAATATAAACGAAGTCATTTTATGAAATTCTCATTGTTTTTTCAAAATTTGGGAAAAATTTGAAAAAAAATAACTTGGAAACCGTCTTTTTTTAATACAAAATTTGTGAAAATTTTAACTTAAATCGACAATAATAGAATAAATATTTTGTTAAGAGAAAATTTTGAAAATGTAAAAAAAAAATTAGAGATTTTTTCTAACACTTTTTTATTCACCAAAATTCTTTATATTTTTAGAAAAATGTTATTTTTTCCTCTTCTGTATTTATTGGATAAAAAAAAAGAAGATACTACTTTCAGATACTACTCTTGGTGGGTGTGCTGAAATTTATGACTAATATTGATTTTTATATTATCATTAATGATATTATTATTAACGTATTTCGCTCAGATTTGTAAAATTGATGAAATGATTTATCGTTGCTCCAAAATTTAACACACCCGCCAAGATATAAACATATAACATAAAACATTTTTCTTTTTTTTTTTTTGAAAATTTGTTGAGAAATTTGTAACGGACCACGTTAAGTACCTTCGCAGGCTACGCGTGGACGTCGTGTCGCTTGCTGGGAATCGCTGTACTGGAAAGATGAACCATAAAAATAATTAAACACACACACACATATATATATAGGCGTGTTAACCAGTAATTTTTTTATTACATTACTTCATCTCACCAATCGGCAAGGAGATAATATAGTTTTCCGTTTAACGTTCGAGTAAGGACATATAATAATAATATTATAGGCTGCGGGTGATAAAAACGATTTACAACGAGCAATTTTTATTGGTAGCATTTTTTTTTTTTTTCTTTCATGTCGTCATTGTTTCAACGAACGGCAAATAAAATTGGCATTCCAGCCAGCGCGACCAACACAGATAATCATAATAAAATAATAATAATAATAATAATAATAATAATAATAATAATATGAGTGTATAAAAACAAGTGGTCTCGTAACATTCACACACGCACACACGTTTCGAATGCACCTCAGAGCAGCGGCTTGCAATGCACTAATTGCACTCACCTGTGGTCTACTCCGTTACAATATTTTACCAGCGTACGTATACACTGCAATATAATAATAGTATTTTGCATATTATAATTCTATGGCACTTCGTAGCCGTTGTCCGTTTTTTCCCCTCGCAATTCACTTGCAAAACCGACATGACAATACACACACACACACACACATGCGTACCAGAACACATACTGATTGAAGAATTGAGAAATTCAAAAAATAACCTCCATAAAGTACAATCTAGAGGCAAATCCGGTTTCAAAAAGTTATTGATCGAAACTTTTGGACAAGTATTCCTATACGAAAAGTTGTACACAGAAAAAAAAAAATAAACATCATTGTAAAAACACTAGCTTCTTCACTTCGTTCAGAATCTAAAATAAACACCACAAATTTGGTTCTTCCGATTATTTAAATTAGGTATATTGAGCGAGGCATTCGCTAAGTGTAAGAAAGAGAATTTCTTCGAAGATGTTTTACTGCATTTAAATTTTGAGTTATATTTATCATCACGAAAATAATATGCATTACAAATGTGCTTTTTTTTTTTTTTTATATTATTGCTATTTTCTTTGTATCTATATATATAAGTCTATATATTATTGTCAGAAAATCAACGAAATATTTACCTACTGATTACGGAACGTAACAGTTAGAATCACTTTTAGAAAATCCAGAGGGGAGGGTAAATATCTTACTTTGCCCCTACTCTCTAGTCACCTATGTTTATGTGGTACAAATCGTCTGATTTAATCGCGGCCGCCGTAGACAGATCTAAGTATAGCTAAGTATGGCATAAGCTAAGTATATAAGTGCTTAGAGCACTGCGTAAATAATAATAATATTATAACAATATAATATTTTGTTTTAGCAGCAATAACACATTTATCAGAAGCGATAAACTCGAGCGTAATAATTAAAACCACAACCTATGGCTTTATTATGATATTATGATACACCACTAGAAAGCGATGATTTACAAATTCAATCTCCTGTTCGGGCGTTATTCCCTTAAGTGCCCGTTGGAAACCACATCAATGACTTCACTCTGTGTAACACTCCACGGTTGTTCGGAGATAACGTATTATACGTATACTACCACCGCGGTAATTACAATTTTGTACATCGTTCATTGATTAACTATACTACGCAATCACGGAGCCAATTAACCTGTTACTCTGTGTTTTATGACGCGGCGGAAGACGCAGGCACCAATGTAGTAAATCCATTTGACGTTGCATTCGGGGTGGGACGAGAAACATAATAATAAATGAGATCTGCGTTTAAATTCAATTGCAAACGCTGTTTCCTTAAAACGCAATAATAATAATAATAATAATAATAATATATTATCTATACTAGTGGTTCTCAACGTGGGCGATACCACCACCCCCCCCCCCAGTGTGTGGTGAAGAGATTCTGAGGGGCAATTAATATTTTATGTACGATACGGGATCGGTGAGCAGTCCTTGGGATATATATATATATGTGTGTATACTAAGGCCTAAATATTGGAGTAAAATAAAAACTGAAACACAGATATTCCACTGAACGACGGTCCATGGTTTATCTGTAATTATATATTTTCTGTTCGTTTTCAATAAACATTGAAATATCTAGCAAATTAACAAATCTAAGAATTTATTGAACATTCAACTAATGAGATATGAAAAGCCAGCCTAGCTTTAAGACAGGCACGTATACAAGGGGGATCAAACCCTCCCCGAAATTTCTTAATTGCAGCGTTGTTCAGTCATTTTATATACGTACATTGTACGTATAATACTACTATTTTATAACGAACACCCCCCAAAAATTTATTTTGTGTACGTACCTGCTTTAAGAATACCAATTTTATACATATATATTTTCTATTAAGTTTTCAGTTATACACTTTCCAAATAATATAGTACATTTTAATTATTATTACTATTATTATTTTTTTCTAGGGGGGCGTTGAAAGATATTTTCTCTTTTGGGGGTGGTGACTTTAAGGGACGAGTACGATTCCGCGCGTTTTTTTTTTTTTTGTGAACACGATTCCGCGCGCTCTATTGTTCATTGAAATACAAAGAAATTTTGGTGCAAGGTTGCCAAATTTATTAA
>JAIPRM010006168.1:0-19160 GCA_025469315.1 Stegophylla sp. TES_Ste_2020 | reverse complement strand
CGGTTATTATATTACATACCTACTATTTTTTCTTATACTATTAACTTCCTTCGTTCAGAATCGTTTTACTGAAGAAATGATTTATCGTTTCTTTAAAATTTAATACACCCGTCAAGAGAATACCACCCGTCGTGCGAAGTACATCCATCGTGCGAAGTATGTCCGGCTTTTTTTTCTGTGTACAACTTTTCGTATATAGAAATACTTGTCCAAAAGTTTCGATCAGCAACTTTTTGAATCCGGATTTTCCTCTAGATTTTTTTTTTTATTTGTTAAAATAGTTATATGATACTATAGATATTTTGTCTAAGATAAAAATATCTTTTCAATCCTCAAATCTTATTTAACATTAACTCTAAATTTAGTAAAAACAAATTTTACCATTAGATTCCAGATATGTTTCATACATTGCTGCATACATTTTTCTTGTTCTTGAAAAGCTGTTGAAAATTTTTAAAGTACTATACCTATAAAATTATCTTCTGGAAATACATTTTTTAAGTACTGATTCGAGCAAATTTTTTATTAAAAGAAGCATTCCAGAGCAAAAGAAGAAAAAATGTAAAGAAATTTTCAATTCTTTAGTTGCTTCTAGAAAAATTTCAAACACGAATGAGTTGAGTTAGTATTATGCTATTTTCAGAAGTAGTATAAATGCTGTTACGATCTGAATTAGAAATATATTTTGATTATTAATTATTTAGTAAATATAATTAAACTTTTGGATTCATTTACCGATACTCTACTTCCATTATAGCATATTAAAGTTTACATATTTTGTACAATCTTAGTGGATAATCAATGTATTTCATCTCTTAATTTGAAATTTGCGATTATTCATGAAAAACAATTTAATGATATAAATAAACGAAAGTAAATTGAAAGTTAATTTCTGTAAGATATTCCTATACAAATGTGTTACTCATATGTTTTCAACACAGTAAATTTAAATATTTATTGGTAAAAAAAATAGACTCCTGTATAATAATTAGAACAAAATACAATAGCAAAATTTAATTAAATTAATTAAAACTTTTTCAGAGTAAAGATCCAGATTGGACACCTTCAGTATATCATGTTGAGAATATAGTGCGTTTAGCATCCTGTTATAATGCAGCAAACACCTATTATTTCATAAGGAATTATGAACTTGCTATAAACGTGACTATAGATGGTATGTAAAATAAAATATATATTTACTACCAAGACTGGAAAAGTAACCTTTTTTTTTTACTAGAGTTAAGTTAGTCTAAACCAGTGTTTCCCAAACTTTAAATATGCAACGCATCTTGTGGTCTTTTATAATTTCTCACCACCCTCCTCTCAAATTGATTTTTTAAATAATAATTCCAGTTAGATAAAAATAATAAATTGTGTAAAAAAATGCATATTTATCATAGAGTATGAGTACCTATTTATAAGTATGTAATGATAAATTTACTTTAATTGCCCACATATTTAAGAAGACTCAAATGTGTTGTCTCTATTATCAAACATAATTATTAAAACATTATGTATAGCTGTACGTTGAGGTTTTTATGATAATTTATTTTATAAGTGAGTAATGAACACTTCAAAAACATACTGAAAACACGTTTAAAAAATAAATATTCGAAAAAAACCAACGTACAGCCATATAAAATGTTCATATATTTATGTTTGATAGGTAATAGATTAAATTATTCTAAAATTAAAACTTACAATACAAAATGGGTTTTGCTGAACGTAAATTTGCTATATTGTGCATTGGTAAGACAGAGACAACACATGTGGGTGTAGCGTCCTCTTAATAATTCGTACAACATAACGATCATATTGCGATTGCTGAAAGGAAATTTATATTGAAACAACCACTGCAAACTTTTATATAATGCCCCCAAATCGAGCTTGTAATTTCAATTGCCCCCCTCCCCTTTGATAATTCTTGTGCCACCAAGTGGGCAATAATGCCCACTTTGGGAAATACTGGTTTAAACAAATGTAAAATAGGTTTGAAGTTTAAGTTGGTAAATTTTTCTGTTACTAATTTCTTACATGTTAAATAAAATAGAAAAAGTAATTTAACTAAGTTGAAAATAAGTTAAATAGTGGCATTTAAGACTTAAATTTTTTTTTATTTAGACGCAATACCTAATATTTCCGATATTTTTTCTGGATTTATCATAACACAACTCATAAAAAAAAAAAAAAATTAACTTAGAAGTTACTGAATTTTGTGGAAACAAATGTAACTCGTTAATTAAGAATTTATTTAAAAAAAAAACCGAACATACTTTGTACCACGGATATTCTTCGCTAATTGAGGAAGATACTGGTATTGAGACATATGTAAACATAAATTTTAATGGCAACCGAACATAAGATTTCTAAACTACATCTGTATTTATAGATATTCGGTATTACCTATATATAGTACATATTATAGTACTTGCGTCAAAAACTCATAAACTTAATAAGTGGTAGTATATGTGGAATAATCTGTATATTGAATCTGGGTAGAAACTTTGCTTAAGTAATCAACGCATCTGTATCCATATATTATACTCTTTACATGTTAAATACTCATATTTTACATTGTTATTTTGTTTTAAGGAATACAATTTATTGATTTGTTATGCGAAACGGGTGGTACAAAACACAGAGAAGTGTTATCGGTATTCTATATTCTTTATTATACTTTGATGATAGACATAATGAACAATTTACCGGACACTCAAATCATCAAAATAACGTTATTGACCAAAAAGCAGATATTGGAAAAACTAAAGGAGGAAGAGAATCTATTAGATAAACTGTTGGGCGGAAAAAAATATCCATATTATTACATACTAATGTATCGAAAATATTTTCTAAACAAGGTACGCATATTCATAAAAAAGCCAGGCTTACTTCGCACCATGAGTATTCTTCGTGCTTCGGGTGGGATACTTTTGATAGGTATGTTAAATTTTAAAGAAAGGATAAATCATTTCTTTAAAAAAATAATCTTTGAGCAAAGCTTCAATATAAAATTTGTATTTGTTAATATACAATATTAAATAGCAATTTTCAGTATGTATTACAATTGTTATTTAATAACAGAATAACCCACGTCCAATTCATAATTTGTGTAAATGAATCTAATTTGTATAATAAGTTATGTAATTATAAGTTCTAGTATCAACAAATGGTCAAAATTTGACTAGAATAAAAAAATTAATTAAGTTTTGTGTGATTGTTATACATTGATGTTATACACTGATCTTATACATTGTACTGATGTACAAGCATTGAATTTAAATGTTAAACTAAAAATTATTTTGTTACGAAAAACAAAAATTAATTTTTATATATTCCCTTACACCTAATGAATATTTTATAATTAATTTCAAATTACAATAAAATACAAACATCATAAAAAAATAATAAAATAGCTATAATTATCTTAAATCAACATAAATTTTACTTTAATATAATAACTACTAATGTTTATCGTCTCGCCTCTCGTCAGTTATCGTTGAAAAAGTGCGAAAAATTGTTTCTTTCTGGTAGGATTTGGAATCGTACCATTCGCTGCTCAAGACTATGATTGTTTCTCTAGAATACGAAAAATTACTTCTTTGAAGTACCATCTGGGTCTATAGAGTTATTGATCGAAACTCTTGGACAGGTAGTTCTATACTAGCATCACCATATTTATGAATACAAAAACAGGAAACATGATTTCTAAAAGAATACGTAATAAAATTATTTAATAATTTTAGATTTTGAGTTTGAGAAAAGAGTGTTTTCATGTTTTATGTTTAATTTTTTTGTTTTTCATTTTTTTTTTTTTATGTGTACACGTTTTCGTATAGAAATAACTGTTCAAAATTTATAAGCAGCCAATTTTTGAATCAGAATTTGATTCTCTAAATCGGGGATTCCCAACCTTTTTTACTTGGCGGCACACTTGATCATTTTATAAATTTTCACAGCAGTACGGGCACTCTGCCAGTTAATGTTATAAATATAACTATCAATTATTGTATATGTAACAAATAATATTAAATAAATAAACACACATATAAAGAAAAAAAATTACACGACACACTTTTATGCCGAGGCACAGCGGTTGGGAATCCCTGCTCTACATTGTACTTTAGGAAGGTCATTCTTCAAAATTCTCAATAAATTTCCAAAATTTAGAAAAACTACTCAACAAATTTTGACTAAAATTCCTTTTAACCTTTATTTGTAATCCAAACTTTATGAAAATTTAAATGTAGATAGACAAGCATATGAAAAATATTTTGATGAAAGTAAATTTTTAATATGTAAAAATTTATTTTTTGAAATATTTTTTCTTATCAATATTTTTTCTGGTTTCAGTTAATAGCCATTTATATCTAATATATCTAAACTTAAAACTGGCTGAGTAAAAAAACACTTTTTTTTTCTGTAATAATAATAAACTTTATAATTTTGAAATAAAATTATCTTGTATAAACTGAAACTCTACTCAAAAAACTAAACAAAGTGTTATTTTAGGATTTATCTGCCGAAAGAAAAGAAAAATTGGAAAATACGGTAAAAAATGATTTGCTAACATACCAAAAAAACTTCAATAATGTACAATTGTTTACGAAGATGTTTAGCATATACTTTGAATTGGTTAAAGCAAGTTTTGAACCTAATAATATCATTGCTTTCAAATTATTGACGAAAGCAATTTTCAGTCCGGTGGATTCTACTGAAGTAAATAACTAAATATATATGAATTTTTTTAGAAAATTAATATACCCTTAAGAAAGTTTTAAATATAAACAGAATAATTGATTTTATGTTTGTCAATAAAATAAAATTTAATCTAGTTCAGATGTTTTTCAAAGCTTCTTTACGTTTCATATTACTAATGTCAATATTTTAGGTACTGAAAAAAAACCAGTGATTGAGTTCTTGATTATTTGAACAATAGTACTAATTAACCTGAATTAGTAATGTTATGTAAAATGTGGCTTATATATTCATTGAAACGTCTATTAAACACATAATATTTATGATTTCTTACTATTTTAATTATATAAATCTATAAATATTAAGTTGATAAAAAATTATTGTTTATATGAATGATTTTTTTATGGTTATTTAAGACGAGATTATTAAACTATCAAGCCAATCAAATGGCTAAGGAAATTGTAAAAGATTGCATTAATGAAAATGGGTGGATAGCTCAATCTAAAAATATATTATGTGAAAAACTTGACAGTATGAGAAATTCAAATCAAGAATTGAGAGCAAACAATAAAACAGTTCTAGGTATGTTACGCATAAATTAATATAATCCATTTTCTTACGTATCACATCTTTTATAATTTCACCAAGAAATTTTCAATATATATATTTAAAAAAATTGTAAATTAGCCACATTCTTTAAATAAATAGATTGGAATTTACATTAGTAAATAATTATACTGTTATTAATAATGAATATAAGCAGTAGCGTATTTAAGGGGGTGGCGATGGGAGTTCACCTCAGAGGCCTTTCATTTAAAAAATAAATCTTACGCGAAAGAAAATTCCGCATTGTAAACGCACTCCGGGTGTCTGTATTCGGTTTCGTTTTATTTAAACTTCATAAAGTTAGCTATGATCTATTGATAACTGATAAGACGTATTGTTAGATATTATAATACACACATATAACAGCTGAAAACTGTAATGAAATGATTGAAATGTATATTGTCATCACTCCTTCACAGAAAAAAAAAACCGGTTGTATTTATGCCACTGAACACAAGTACTTATGTTTTTTTTTGATGAATCAAGTAAATTAATTACATGAGTGGTTATACATATATTGATTTGGTATATATTTGATTTTAAGCATTATTTTATTTTATTTTTTTACGAGGGGGGGGGAGTTGATATTTAATGAGTTCAAATTAAATCTGTCCCAACTTCAAGATCGATAATAAATTAATTTTTTGTTTTAAACGCAGATTCTATGCTTACCAAATATGCTCAAGAAAAAATGCATACAAACATAATTGAGAAGCTTAATATGGTAAGTAATTTATTTATTTATTTAATTCTGTCTATTACTTAAGTTATTATGAGTATTACTCAGGGCCAGATTTAGTATAAGTGCCGCCATAGGCACCGTTAAAATTTGCCGATCCTCAATCTTATATCCCAAATTTAATTTTTACACCATCAAGAGCGTATTTGAGGGAGTGGTGAAGGGGCGATCACCCCTCCCTGGGCCTTTTATTTTATATATTTTTTTAGATTCTGAGATGAAAGAAGAAGCTAATGTTTCGACAATGATAATTTTTTCTTTTTATAAAATTACTTTTTATATAAAAATATTCATCCAAAAGGTTCATACGATAATTTTTTTGTTCAAAAATCTCATTCTGGTGGTACTTTAAAGAGATAATTTTTCCAAATCTTCAATTAATTTTCCGAAAACAATACTATATAGGTATAGATATAGAGTTACTGATCGAAACTTTTGAACCAGTATCTCTACTAGGAAAAGTGTTTCTATACAGACGAAAAAAAAAGAAAAAAAAAACTCACACAGATTTGTAAAATCAATACATTTCTCGCTATCTCTCAGAATGTAAAAATAAACAATAAACATTATTGTAAAAACACTTGCTTGTTCGCTTCACTCAAAATCTAAAATAAATATCTTTGTAAAAACATTAGCTTCTTCGCTCTATTTAGAATCTATAACTTAAATATTTTCATTTGGAGAAATTGTTTTAATACAATATTATTAATTATTAATGCATTTAGTATTTATAGTTGGAAAAAATCAAGTTATATAGATCCTACGCTCTATTTGTCAGAGTTCCGCTGGTGTTAGACATCACACTTGCGCGGTAATGTGTTGGAAACACTATGTGTAACGTGGGGAGATGTGCAGAACGAACCGATTTTCGTTGGGTCGTGGCATGCTCTATCGCCCAATAAAGTATGCTCTATTTTCTATTTGTAAATTAAAAATTATTGCATTATTTTTAGAATATCAAGAAAGGTAATGTCATTGATGAAAATATTTTACATACAATTGTTACCGGAGCCATAGATATGGATTCTGGGATACGTGAACAAAGAATTGAAACCGTTAAAAAAGGTGAACATTTTCACAAAACTATAATTTACCGTATTTTTATCATGTAAAATTTTCGTGGCAAAATTCAACCTGACCTAAAAGCTGCCGTGGAATTTTCATCAATGATTAATTTAATACAAAATCATATTTTTAATTATCACTTTTGCAGTTTACAGTCTAATAATTTAGTATACAAACATTAAAACGTATTATGTAATATATATTCTCAACAGAATTTTTCACCAATGTGATGTGAAATACATAAAATGCTAATAGAGTTAAATTACTTTCAATTTATATTAGATTTCTATGGAGGAAATCATACAACAAGTTATTTTAATTACATAATAATTGTATCATTTCAAATGGTTTATATTTTATTTTTAAGTATATTAATAATACTAAACGAGAAAATTAATTGAAAATAAGGTATTAAAAAATTGGTTTGAAGATAATATTTCCCAGTATTTACTCGAGAAATTTAAAAATGAGTTAATACAGCCAGAGTTTAACAAGAACAATTATTGTTGTTAACTAATTTTCAAAAATATTGAGTGTGGTAAATATGGATGATTCAGTATGAGAAATCCAGTTTTACAATTTTTCTGTGAGAGGAACTGAATTGAAGCAAGATGAAAGTAAAAAAGTTTTCGATTAATTTATGAGAAAACTTAAATTATTTTGAGCATTATTTTCTTTTTAAAAAAAAATCTTATTTATTTATTAATTTACCGCATCCAAATTTATAAAATTACCGTATTTAGTCTGTTAGAGATTTTTCATTAAATAACTCTTAAATTTTATTATGTGTTTCTAATACTTATTTAAATTTAATCTTGAAAAATAATAATTTAAATATAATTTTTTTTCCCCATTTCAGGTATTGATATTTTATATGAATATGTCCCTAAATCAAATAATGATTTTGATGAAGTAATTAGAAATATAGAACAAAAAAAATTCACACCAAGTGAAATAACAAATTACATTGTTGCTTATAAATGGCTAGTTGAATTAAATGCAGTCCTTTGCACGGGCTCTTTAACAGAAACGGAAAATCACCTCTATGAGAATGGAGTAAATGATGCTCTGAAAAAAGCAATTTTGATTTCAAAATCAAACTACAATAAAAAAAACAAAGATGTACATCTCATAGATATTCATTTGAAGTATTTAAGAACTAAATTAATTTGCAGAGTAAATATTATTATTATTATTATTATTATTATCTTATAATATAAATAAAATGTTTTCCTTTAAAGTACTCTGGGTTTGAAACAATTTTCAAAATGAAGTGAAAAAACTAACATTTATGTTATTCTTAATTTACCAGATTCAAACATATTCTTCTTTATGAATATCATAATATGTCTATAATTTATATGTGAACGTATTAGTTTATGAAAATCATTATAGTAAAAAAAACTGGGCATATTTATCAATACCATGAATATTCTTCGTTCCTTGGTCGAGACTCGATGGTTTTGTTAAATTTTAAAGAAACGGTAAAAAATTTCTTCAATAAAACGATTTCTGAAGCTTTAATTTATGTAAGACAAATTTACTTAAAAATTGTAAAATGTATTATTATAACAAAACATTTATTTTTATTAAGACAGTTATATATTCTGCTATGAGCTGAGAAAAAAAAAATTATGAGAACAATGTGCTAGAAAAAAATGTCAAAACATTTTTTACCATATATTACAAATCTTCTATACTATTATTTACATAACAATATTTTTCATATAGTTATCACGACTTATCCATATTTTAATTTTTATAAAGTTAAGATAAAAAAATGTTTTAAAGGCATTTTTGTCAAATTTTGGAGAAACTATTGAGAATTTCGAAAAATGACCTCCTAAAAATACTATCTAAATTCTAATGGAAAATACTAATTCAAAAAATTGCTGGCTGACACTTTTGTATAAATATTTCTATATGAAAAATTGTACAATATAGACTTAAATAAAATAGTACAAACATTAGCTTCTTCGCTACACTCAGAATCTAAATGCATATTAGTAAATAAGACTTGCAAATTGTACCTTTTGGGAGTCAACGGAATATTTATAAAATAAAAACAGTCTTTCAAATAGTAAATTTTTTCATAAAAAAAAAAAAAAATCAAAAATAGGTATGTTTATAATATTCAGTTTTTTCCAATGCAGTCTAAACAGCTTCCATTCGTACAAATGGGTTAATTCCCATACGGCTCCAAAACTCGACTACACAAATTCTATTGAAGTAACTACATGTTTACATCAGTCCGATCCAGTTTCAATATACAAAAAGAGTTGAAGGATCGGTTCAATTCGACTCAATTTTTTTTTGATAAATTTCAGTCCAGTCAGATTTTAATAAAAACATTTGAACAGTTCGGTCCGGACCGATTGGACCGGACTCATCGGTCCCTGTTAGATGGTTACTGATTAGTGATTACGTTTCTTCTATTTAAATCTATTGAATTACATTTTAAATGACATTATTTATAGAATTAATAACATTATAATAATATGGCGGGAAATACATTTTACCGAAAACATCTCTGTTTTACTTTTATGTACTTTGTATTATCACGAATGATAAAACTTGATACTGTTTTCGGTGTTAATATTAGCAAGTAGGTAACTACATCGTAAACGAGCGTCCAGGGGTAAACTTGTACAACCAGCCAGAAACGTTCAGATTTATCATCAATAATTTTTGTTGAAATCACATTTTTCATCAGTCATACATTTTTCCAATTAAATAACCGAGTGTTTAATATTAAACATAGACCCAGTGCCGGATCTAGAAAATTTTTCACCCGGGGCAAATAAAGTTTTAACATCCCGTAAACCACTTCCCTTAATTTCGCGAATTTTTAGGTAAAAGTCTTTGATATTGAGGTGCACCTAAATAAAAGACGCCCGGGAAGTAGGTAATAGAAATAGCCATCTGCTATGAGCCTAATCCGTTTCCACTTCCTTCATTGACTGGTTTATGAGTGCGGGCGAGTATGCGTAGCATAAGTACCCTGAATCGCAAGTTTCTGGAACGACGCTCACTTCTGCCATCAAATCAGACCTTGCCACTGTGTTACTGTTCTGTTGCCATAATTTAGTTATAAAATACTTCCTCCTGGCATAGGGACAATGTGGGATGGCTTTCTCTCCCACAAAAAAAAAAAAAAACTATTCAAAGCCCTCTGAATTTTTTGAAAATTGCATAAACTTGTTGCTTTTTTTTGAAGGAGGGGAGGTTGGAGGCTAAATTAATAAAACAAATATGTTAACTCCCCAATTTTTTTTTATCCAAGTCATGCCAGTGGCTGGGTCACAGTTTTAAACAGGCATACTTAGTGATATGCCACTAGGAATATTCCTAAAAAAAAGTTTTAAATACATTTCTTAAATACGACTTTTCATTTATACTAGTGTGAGACAGTAATAGAAAAACAGTACTAGTAAATGTACTTTATTTTGCACCAAAAATTGGATACACAGCTTTGTTAACCAACTTAATATTGATGAGCAATATACCTATAAGCAATGTTTAGAAGATATTACTTACACATTATTTTTAAAAAATAATTTAATTTTTATTTCTTTTAATAAAGTAGGTACTAGCTAGGTAATGATTATTTTATTTGGTATTTTTCATTTTATTTTAAATTATAATGAAATTAATTATAATAATTATAATTTTTGACAGACTTCTGAAGAGGGGACAAGTATTAACTTGTTTTTAATTTTGGTCTATTATTTGCAGATTTTGTAATATAAAATGATAACATTATATTTTATATATTATACTTGTTTTATAATAATTATAATAATTATTATATTATTTAGTACATTGAAATTAAAGCATATAATACTTATTGGTATATCAAACATTTTAAACGAAGTATAATAAAATTAATTTAAACATATAGATATACTATATTTTTCACTTAATAAATCATAATTAAAATATAAATATATATATATATGTATAATGTTCCCAATAAATTTCCAATCTTAGGAACATTCCTGGGGAATTTTTCGTAATTAAATTCCCGGGAATTTGCACATCACTAGCTCACACTAAATACCTATTAATTTACGAACTCTAATTGTTTATTAATCTGGAACATACCAAATTTATTAGGTACTAAGAGATTTTTACCCGTAGATTCAAAATAAATATTAGTATTGATGGTATTTTTCCTTTACGTATGAAATCATATTATGCACGTTCAAATATTTTATTTAGATACGAGTAAATAACATTTCTGTCATTATTATTATCATTATTATTATTTTCATGTGTATTTTTAAAAATAATTAAACTTACTTTTATTTTAACAAATAGTTGTCTTTCTATCTTTTTCTCTAAATAGAAATTAGATTTTCAAAAATAAATATTTTGTTTATTTGATATTTAAAATTCGATAAATAAAATTTAGAATTTCACCATTAATAGACTTCAACAGATTGAGTAGTGGTGTTTATTTTATAAAAGTATAGAACATTTTGCTCGATTTAAATTTATAAATTAAAATTTGATTCTTTTTTCAGGTTAAATTCCATTTACAACCTTGGGAAAGTCATATAAGAACAGATGGTTGGGTAACGAAAACACTATTAGATTTACCAGCATTAAATGATAATGAAGAGGAACATGACTGCATTAGTCAAATTCATTCATTTTTAACTATAGACCACCAATTTATACATAAATCAGATGTTTTGATTAATTTCTATCGATTTCGTATGAAGACTTCGTGGGATTCTTATGAGAATACTATTTTATTGGGTTATGTGAAAAGAGCTATGTCAATTCCAGTTATTAGTGCTGAGGTAAACAAATATTTTTAATGTAAATTGCATCTATTATTTTCTAACTAAACCAATAATTTAATTTATTAACAAGTGAATACACAGAATGTATTATTATGTACTTGTATTTGGAATACTTTTTTCTTCTTCTAATACGTTTGATGGCATATTTTATATGATATTCTGGATTCTGGTATTCATATCATCATGAATTGCAACAAGTTTATTTTTATTCTTAGTATAAAATAGTATTATTAATGTTTGAATGTTTGATTGGTAGCAATAGTTAAATTAGTTATTACTAAAAATTCGATATTCGTTCTCTACAGTTATTTCGAGACACATCAAACTGTATCGTTTATTTTACCTTTAATTGCTGGTGTTATAAAATTGACATATATATATAATTACTAATTAAGTACTTACATATTGAGACAAAACCGAATTTAGAAACTTATCATCGTTAATTAAAATACTCGGATTTTTTCGAATGGAAGCACATTAGCATTTATATCGGAAAATTTCGGGGTAGGTGTATATTTTAATATACCTTATTCTCTATGGGTGAATAAAAATCTGTTTATTTTTATTTCCCTTACATTCCCTAATTTTATTTTAGCAGTTTTATATCCCACTATTAACTAAGAACAGTGGAAAAAAAAATATGAGGGGAAATAAATTTAGAAAAAAAATTACAAAACATGAAAAATTCTCATAGTTTTATTGAAAATTTTTTTTTACAAAAATATTTATATATTATTTTCTACTTCCGTTTAAACTTTCATTCAGCTTGGATTGAAAAAAAGTTTTAAAGGAAATTTTCTCAAATTTTGGGAAAACTAATAGGAATTTTGAAAAATAATATCTTAAAAGTATCTTCTTGAAGAAGATATCGATTCAAAAAAATGGTGATCGAAACTTTTTGATGTGTATTTGTATACGAAAACGTGTACACATAAAAGATAAATAAATAAACCTAATTTTAAAAACACTAGCAATGACGAATAACTTTAAGCATAGGTAATATTTTAAAAAAAAAAATATATCTTTAGATTGTGATCGAAAATAAGGGTTATACAATGTTAGCTTTTTAGATTTTGAATGAAGTGAAGAAGGGTTTTTACAATGATGTTTATTTTTTTTTATTTAAATAATTTTTTGTATCAATATACTTGTCCAAATGTTACGATCAGTAACGCTTTGTAACTGAATTTGCCTCTAGTTGGTACTTAAAAGAGGTCATTTTTTAAATTTCTCAATTCTTGATTTTTTTTTTTAAAAAACTACCCAAAATTTGACGAAAAAGACTCGGAAACTATCATTTTTTGAATCGAACTTTATGAAAATTTAAGCGTTGATAGAAAATAATATGAGAAACATTTTGGCGCAAGAAAATTTTGAAAATGTGAAAAAAAAATTTTGGACATTTTTCTCAATTTTCTTTTCTCATTTAATTTTTTCCCCTTTATATATTAGATAAAAAAAAGTTAAATTAAGTATTGACAAGAAAGCCGAACATACTTTACACCACCGATATTCTTCGCTTTCGGGTCAGATACTCTTGGTGAGTGTGTTGAAAATGACGACTACTATTGTTCTTTATACTATTAACTTCTTTCGTTCTGAATCGTCTTATTGAAGAAATGATTTATCGTTTCTTTAAAATTATACACACCCTACAAGAGTATCTGACCCGAAGAGTGAAGAATATCCGTGGTACGAAGTATGTCCGGCTTTCTTGTCTGTATTTTGCTTTACTTTACTTTCCTTTACTTTACTCTTATAGATTGAACTGCTTTTCGAAAGTTTTAAAGCAACTTTATTGATCAAAAATTTCATTTAGTTGATCCTTTAAAAAGGTCATTTATCAAAATCATTCAAAATTTGTTTTACGTTTGAAAAATGTATTGTTAAAATAATGAGTAGGTTACATTTGAATTATAATTTTTTTCATTCAGTTTAATTATTCCTTCAGGATCGCTTGAGAAATTATGAAGCTCATGAACTGTACAGCATGCATTTATTGATGTTCAACTCACTTCCAAGTAATATTATAAGTTTCGCTATTGATTTAAATTTAATTAATTTGTTTTAATTGGTTCTAATATACTGTGCTCACTGCTCAGTCTTTAATCAATTCATGGTATAATGGATCAATAATAATTTATAAATTATAAAAAAACAAATTGTCCAATTTCATTGGTTTTATAATTTTATAATTTAAACTCATAGGCAGTTCTACGGAGGAAACAGGGTATGCAGTTGCTCCTCTTACGGATTCTGATTTTCTTTTAAAATGTATACATACTAAACTCTTATTTCGATAATATTTTATTTATAATACTTGAAATAATTAATTAGAAAAAAAATATTCAATAATCGATTCTCTCCTGATTAAATTCTTATTACTTTTATGGTAAAAAAACCACGGTTTGCTTATGATAATAATAATATAATAAGAGTAGTAGGCTGACACTCAGAGTGACATAGATAAGAACAAGGCCGTAGTCAGGGAAGGGGTTTCAGGGTTCAAACCCCCCTGAAATTTATTTTTAAATTAAAATAAACAAAATTATATAATAAATATAATAATTAATAATAATATTTTATATAAAATTGCATAAATTTCACGATAATGTAATTATTATTATGGCAAACAGATTTTGTTGAGATTTTTGTCTTAATTTTTTTAGTCAAAGTACGTCTTTATAATTTAATTTCCCCACCCCCTCTCCCAAAAAAAATCATGCTGGCTACGGCCTTGGATAAGAATCAGAGTTCCTTTAGCTATCAATTTTTATTATTTTACGCGGACACATTTTAAGAAGAAGTTATTCCCCAAGTTCCACTTGCCATGTCATTAAGGGGAGTAAAAATTGTTTTACTCCCCTTACCACGAAGGATTAAAACTGCCTATACGCATTAAATTTAAATGTTTATGACTGTAACTGTACTAAAGGGGTTCCTTAATTGAAAAAATGAAGTTAGTATTGGTTAAATAAACTCATTCAAACTGTATTTATAAATATGGCAAAAGTTTTATTATTTTATATTTACGATTCCGCATAAAATACCTAGGATATCACATGAAACCTTTTGAAATTTGACGTAGCAGCTATAACAGTGATACAAAATTAATCTCATAATACACTAACTATAGTAATCAAATTAGAAACCAATAGTCAATTTATTGATAAAAACATAGAAATAAATTTACAAATATTCCTAATAACCCCTAAAATCTTCCTCTTCGTACACGCCTACTTGCATTACGTTCATAACTTCATATGGCGTATATGATATTCATATCAAGATATTGGACACAATTTTATTCGTGAATAGATTTTTGGATTAAATATTACTGGGACGAAATTCGTGTGCAGCTAATTTAGGTCCACCTAATAAGACTCATCACTTATCAGTCTACAATTAATGATGGAAGTAGGTATCAAATATTCATTCTTCATTTTTTAACAAGTAATTATTAATTAATAAAAAATTAATATTTTAATTATTATATTTTGAATTACTTATTTGTGTATAACAATCGATTTCTTATTTCTCATGTACACCTTCCTTATCTCATACTTTTGAATGTATTGAAGAATAACTAATGAATGTATTAAATTAATTTTACTTAATTTAATTTTTACCGTATTTTTATTATTTATAATGTTACCACCATAATATACATTTTTATTATTTATGTTACTACCATAATAGGTATAATTAATCAAATTATACTTAAATTTGTTTCTATGGTTTTTGATAACTGTAATTTACTGTTTCAGGAAATCTTACTTATTCAGATGGAGAAAAATTGTTGGAGGACATATACATTTTCAATTTTTAACATATATATATATATATAATATATACGTATTAAAAAAAAAAAAGAAAAAAATGTATTTTCAGCGATGTCAAAACCTTTAAAAACTACTAAAAAATTATTCAAATGTTTTAATTTAATAATATAAAAAAAGTGTACAAAATAATAGTTTTGATTAATAATAATATTTTTAGATTCCGAACGAAGTGAGGAAGCTTATGTTTTTACAGTGATGTTTATTTTTTTTTCTTCTGTAAACACTTTTTTCGTATGGGATTACTTGTACAAAATTTTCGATCAGTAACATTATAGATCCAAAATCATACCCAGATGGTACTTTTAAAAGGTCGTTTTTCAAATTTCTTAATACTTTTTTCAAAAATACGGAAAATGTGAAAAAAAATTGACAAAAAAGGCAAAATATGCTATTACCGGAATTTCCGTAAAATTGAAAATTGCTTTTTAACATTACTTCTAAAAAAATGCAGCTACAGACTTGTAACTTTCACCAACTATTAAAAATAGTCACGAGACTATTTCATATAAATTGCGAGAAGATTTGATCAATTTTGAGTGAAGTACAGTATTTTGAAAATTATTTTTTAAGTACAGCATTTTGGAAATTTTGGAAATTTCTCATTTTTTATTAGTTTTTATGAAATAAAATTTTTGATTTTTGAAATTAAGACTTGAAAATTTAATATAATCTCCTTGATATATATTTCTAATTGATCTGAAAAATCTCGAAAATCATTCGTCAACTTTTTCTCTATAACCGTTTGAAGTTAGAATTTCGATGATATTCGTTAGTTTTATCTAAAATTACACACTTTAATGTAAATAAAAGAAAATTGGCTTGACCGATTTTTTTGAAACTTGGTGCCTAGATAGGAAATTTCATGCCGAATATTTTGGTGTAATAAAATTTTTAGCGAACAAAGAATTAAGCATTTTACAAGAGTTTGACTAAAAAAATCAGAGAAAGTATGGATAATGGTTGGTAAAGTTTTTCGATTATCTTATCTATTGTATTTTTCGTCGCTATTAAAATATATGACAGCAAATCCACGTCACCACAGCTATTGATACTATATTTTATAGTCGTGGTCGTCGCTAAATGTAATTCGTTATCGTGGTACTATTTTCCCCCAACGTAATTGATTTATTATTCATAGACTATGTCCATTGTGTTTATGGAGCAATTCGTGTTTACATGTTTATTAATAAACAGTTACATACTATTTAGTACATAATATTATAATAACATTATAATATTTACCAATGAAATGAATTATTTTATTTATTTAATTATCGAGCCTTGTTGATGCTCATATTTAGGCGTATAATATAATGTAATAATTTAGGTGCATATAAAACGTCACTTCATCACACTAATAATTTACGAATTTCACTCACTCTGTATAACATTGTACAGCTCTTGTCGGATTGTTATAGTTTGGTTTTATGGTGGAACATGCGCGAAAATGTACAAGTTTTTTATATTATTAACTTCCTTCGTTCAGAATCGTTTTATTGAAGAAATGATTTATCGTTTCTTTAAAATTCAATACACCCGTGAAGAGTATTCCACCCAAGGTGTGAAGAACATCCCAACAAGCGAAGTACACACTATTTAATTTTTACAGTTTTGAAAATGAAATTTAGATACATGTTCATAATATTTTGCCTATGCGTTGAAAAATAGTGATATATTTTTCACCATAGAAAATAAAAAAAGCAGGACATTCCCCGCACAATAGTTATTCTTTAAACTTAAAATATGAGATAGGATACTCATTATGGGTGTATTGAATTTTAAAGATAAATAATTTCTCCAGTAAAATGATTCTAAGTGGAGTTTTAATTTAATATCCAGACATTTTATGGTCAAATTTTATATTGAGAATGATTAGTAATTTGATAAGTGAACAAACCAGTGGCATAACCAAGGGGAGGGGAATGGGGATCCCCTGGTCTTGACCTCCTTGGGCAATATTTAAGATTATAATTTTTAGTTATATCTTTTAGAGGAATAAAATAGGTATACCTATATAAACTCTTATGAGCAACAAAAATAATAATAATGTAAATAATTGTAATAGTTTCGAATCAAGGTAACAAAACATAAATTATAATATATATATATATTATTATAATATATTAAAGACATTGTTATTTAAAGCAGGGAATTTTAAACCGTAACCTTAATTATAAAAAGGTTAATTTCGGTTAGTAGTGATTAGAAATAACTCTCTTTTTTGTTCAGTTCAGAAAAATAAAATAAACATTTTTAAACGTAATTATTTTCTTGTGTTATAATTTTTAATGTATAAATATACAATTTTTTTGGAATTGGACCACCGGAATTTTACCAATTTCTACTTTACAGATTATATTACACGGTGTTAGAGCGTTTACTTAAAAATTGAACTCGTTCTCATTCACGTTATTTATTTTAAAATTCACGTTCACGTTCTTTGAAAAAATGAACGCGTTCATTTTGCCGTGAATTAAAATTTTTATTTCATTTAAAATATATAAATAGGACCTTTGTATAATGTATTAGGTATAAGATATTTTAGATTTTGAATGAAAGCAAATAATGTATTGATTTTACAAATCCATGTGTGTTTTTTTTCGTATTTATGTAATTATGAGTTTGGGTAGAAATACTGTTCCAAAAGTTCTGATCAGTAAGTTTATAGGTAGGAAATGTTGTCTAGTTGGTACTTTATGGAGGAAATTTTTCAAAATCCTAAATACTTTTTCTTGGTGCCAAGGGAACACAAAAAAAAAAAAAAAAAAAAATCAAAAAACCTTAAATTTTTCCCAGATTCTCTCCCAGATGGGTTGAAGGTGACTATTATGCAAAATATTTTTCTCCGACATATTTGAAATACAAATATAAATTAAATTAAATTTCAAGTCACCCCAACGATCACAGAAGTCAGTAGGGATCTTTGAAAAATGACAAAAATATATAAAATATTCAAACAAGCTAGAGAAAAACTAATTAAGTAAATTTAATGCAAATTTGGGAAACACAAATTTTTTTTTTATTAGTGTCTAGAGAGAGCAAAAAAAAAAAAATTCAATTTTGGAAAGTATTATTGGGGATGATTTCTTCAATGAAACGATTCTATGCTAGGGTGACCACTGACCATACGTCCCGTTTAAAACGGGATTGTCCCTTTTTTGATCATCATGTCCCTTTGTCCCGACCAACTCCGAACAGGACGATTTTTATCCCGTTTTCAGAAGATGGTCCCGTTTTAATCCCATTATTTTCATATTATTATATAATGTTTGTAAAAAAAAAAATACCGATGTATGAAAAAAATATAAAACAATTTTACTCGTATATTTAAAATGTGAAACCAAAGATATAAATAACAGATAACAGTTTTCGTGGAACGAGCATCGAGTCTCGATGCCGACG
>JAIPRM010006167.1:0-19160 GCA_025469315.1 Stegophylla sp. TES_Ste_2020 | reverse complement strand
TTTTGAAATTTTTTTTTTTTTCTTATATTATTAATTTCCTTTGTTCAGAATCGTTTTACTGAAGAAATGATTTATCGTTTCTTTAAAATTTAATACGCCCGTCAAGAGAATACCACCGATCGTGCGAAGTACACCCATCGTGCGAAGTATGTCCGGCTTTTTATGAATACTTGATATAAATTTTTTTGAAGTTTGAAATAAGAAAAAAAAAATGTTTTATTTGTATTTAAGTAGTAATGAAATACTTTTTTGGAATATTTCTACAAATAGTTTTTTTCTATTGAAAAGAAGAATTTTAGATTAATGAATGTTTGAATATAAAACAAATTATAGTAAATATAAATAATTGCGAACGGAGTTAGCGGCTTTTGTATAGGGCCGATGACATAAACAAATTTATTGTTTTTATTTAATTTAATTTCTTGTTTTCCTTAAGTTTTTATTTCATAAATTTTTTAATTCTTGATATTAAGACATGGAAATTTAATAGATATGACTTCACTCACATTAATATCTAACTGATCTAAAAATACCTTTAAAATTGTGAGTTGACTTTTTTTTATCTATAACCGTTTGAATTTCTATGGAATTAATTAGTTTTACTTAAAATTGTACACTTTAATATAAATAAAAGTAAATTGGTTTAACTGATTTTTTGAAACTTGGTACAAAGGTGGAGAATTTCATTGCGAATATTTTGGTGCAATAAAATTTTTATCGCTTTTGGAATAAATTGAAAATTTTGAAAATATTATTGTGAGTTGAAAATGTAATATAACGTTTCACGTGTAAATTTATAATTTTCATGCAAAATCTTAAAACTGTCTCAAATTGATTAAAAACGATTTAATAACTTTGCGTGTAACTACTTTAAGGGTAATCTTAACAATATTCAGCTAAATAGTCGTTTAAATAATGCCCGATTTAGATTGACCAAATATTAAATATTTTTTTTTCAATTTTATTGGTCATAAATTTAATCAGAGTTTTAGTGAACTGAGTTATATACAAAATGAAAATTTATTCATTATTTGCCGATTGAAGTTAATTATAAAATTTAGTTACTTTCATGTTCGTATAAATTATTATCTGCTATAATATTAATATGTAGCCTTTGTTATTTTGTCCATATTATAATTATTATTATTATTAAATACTTTATTCGGTTTAATTAATTATGTTGTTTTCCAAAAGCTCGATTTCTTCATCAATTTTTTTTTCATCATTTTCATCATTACTATTGCACTATGACATAATACAAACCATCAGTCATCTACAATTAATTTTAAATTCCTTAATGTCTAGTTAAATAAGCAAGAAAATAAAATAGATAATTTTTAATTAAATTGGTACATATGTATATTGAAATTACTAGAGCTACAAAGAAACACTTGATTTTATCTTTTTATTATTTGATTGTAGTTAAAAGGTAAAATTAAATATAATCGAAAATCGTGTGAAATCAGTAATAATGGAAATATTTCTCGTCTGATCATAATGTGTTAGTTCACTGTAAGTTAAAGTAAACTTAATCGTTTAAAATTTAATCGATTAATGATAAAATCATATTTGAAATTCAACTAAAAATAAGCTTTCAACAGAGTTCAAGTTCTCTTAACTAACCAAAGACCATAAAATGGCCCAAAACGTGTTTACGCTATTAAACAGTAAACATTAATAATTGCGTCTTAAAAATGAAACAACGTTCGCCTAATAATAACTCAATAAGACTGATAGACACAAATTACTGGTTTTTTTTTATTTGTTACATTTTGTAAACACGTCTTATTTCGTCTCATTCGAGAATAAAGATACGAATGATTCCTAACATTTATATAGTATTATAATTAGGGTAATGAGTATGAAATATTTTACATGAAATTATCTCTTTGAAATATTTCAATGAAATATTGAAAAATATTTTTATTTTTTTTTAATTTGTTGTTTTTTGGCATGTTTCACAAAATCATCATTTTATTGGTCACACTTTTTACACACAAAGTTATCAATATTCAATTTCGATGAAATCATATTAATGTATTCAATCAAATATTATGCTGAGTTTTATAAACTATAACTTTAGTGCAAATATAAGTGAACTGTTATTTACTTATATATATATAAAAAAAAACATTATTTCGTTTTAAGACATGATTTAGTTTTACTTTGATGGTTATAAGTTTATAAATGATTATAATAATTATGAATGATAATACCTACAGTTATTGAAATAATATGCAAATCTTATACTCAGGTTACAGGCCACAATTTAAAATATTACACGTAGGTAATACAAATTATATTATTTTATACATTTCAATACAAATCGCAATGTTATACATTATTCATAATAGTTATGTAAGTTATATGTTCGTTTCTTACAAGCATAAATTACAATTTAAATATTATTAGTACAGCTTTATGTAATTTTTTACTTTCTTTAAATTGTATTGCGAATTTTTTGTTTTTCCTCGTTTAAACTACAATTTTTATATATTTATTAATATCATTCAATAAATTGTGACATACATTTTCGTAATTTTGACAAAAGAATTTTTTTATTGTAATTTTGAAATGAATTTTTGTGTTTTTATTTTTTTTTTTACTGCAATATATCAATAGATTTTATAACTTTTTTAGAGTAATAACTTTCGAGCTTTAGTCATTACTCATTATCCATAAAAAATGTGTTTGTTAATACGTTATTTCTTGAGAATTTCTTAAATCAATGTGTTTAATAAAATATTTTAAACCGATCACATGTATTTTAGTCATTTTATTCCTACGGTTAATAACACATACAAACTCCATAAAATTATGAAATGTAATTTAACGAAATATTTTATAACAGTTTTTTTTGTTTTTAATCAATTCAAATGTTTACATTGACTTGAAGTTCGTACACGGAAAAATTGTACTTTCCACAGAGCACTTTTTTACGTTTTGTTCCTTTTTAAAATATGTTAAACAATACAAGTGGTTATGATTACCATTGATTATTACAGATAATATATTATAAACATAAAAATTCTTCTCTTATACACTCACGTGTATTTCGAATGCAGTACACCTGCGCTTTAATGGAAGGAAATAATAATAGAACTTGTTTTTTTTTTTTATTTATTAAGCCACTCGCTTATAGTTTATACCAAACTACTAATCGATTAAATGAATAAATTCTGGCGTTCGAGTTAAGTTATTGAATATGAAAAACATATATTATTGACAGGTAAGTTAATAATTATAAAAAAAAAAAATACAATTGCCTTAAATGCTCATTTTAATTTTTACTAATTTACAATTTACTACATTAATATCCAATATGTTAGGTTGATTATTACGTCACGTGTATTATGATTAAAGTAAAAATATTTATCATGTTTATCGTTTAATTCAATGCCGGATCTAGAATTTTTCATAGGAGGGGATATAAAATATTTATGCACATTTGTATATTATACGCTTTATTCTACTAAATAAAATTATTATTAAATGTATAAAACAAGATTTAATCTTCTTAGAGATCACATCAATATTATGTATTTTTAGTATTTTTATTAGAAGGATCAATGATTGATGTATTAAAAGATCAACAAAAAAACTCAACAATAAAATAAATTGAAATACAATTCATAAACGAGAATGCGTAAAAAAAAATGCATTTCACAAACTAATGTTATGAGCGCAAATCGTAATCAGTTTGGATATGCTCATTAGGGTGTTTTTTTCTGTGCTGTAGGCTAATATTTTAGCATTCTACCCGAAAAAGAGAAAAAAAGAATTCTACCAAAATTTCAGCTTCCTAAATCAAACCCATGAACTGTTCAAACAGAATTTGTTTCCAATTTAATTAAACATGTGGAAAACGACGTTTTTACTCAAACATGGATTATTGGCAGATTTTTTTTTTAAATTTATGAACATTTTAGATTCTGAGCGAAATGAAGAAGCTAGTGTTTTTACAATGATGTTTATTTTATTTTTTTTTTCTGTGTACAACTTTTCGTATAGAAATACTTGTCCAAAAGTTTAAATCAATAACTTTTTGAAACCGGATTTGCCTCTAGATTGTACTTTAAAGAAGTCATTTTTTGAATTTCTCAATTCTTCAATTTTTTTTTTTGGAAAAAACTACCCAAAATTTGACAAAAACGACTCGGGAAAGTAGGGTGTCACCCTACTCGGGAACCATAATTTTTTGATCCGAATTTTATGAAAATTTAAACATGGATAGAAAACCCTATAAAAAAGATTTTGGCGCAAGAAAATTTTGAAAATGTGAAAAAAAATTTTGGACATTTTTTTTCCTTATATTATTAACTTCCTTTGTTCAGATCGTTTTACTGAAGCATTTCTTCAGTAAAACGTTTTATCGTTTCTTTAAAATTTAATACGTCCGTCAAGAGAATACCACCCGTCGTGCCAAGTACACCCATCGTGCGAAGTATGTCCGGCTTTTTTTTCTTTAATTTGTTTTGAAGTTATGTTGTCGCGAGTTAAATGTTCTTCCTGCGGACACTGAAGTATTATTTACTCGTAGTACTACTTAAATGTTGTTTTTAGCTCTATTCGATCCGCGAGGCGGATACGCCTCTGGCGTGCGGTTAATTTTGATTTCCGAGACAATGTGCGGGGAAATTAACGGGGAAACGCTATTGCGACCCGAAAGCTGAAATTATATTTTCTGTCGCGTCTTCGTGGAGAGTGTCCCCCCACCCCCGCCCTCTTCACCGATTACTTTCCTTTGGAGACCGGGCACGTGGAAACGGCAGCGGCGGGCTTAAAGGTTATTTTCGAGTAACCGAGAATTTTCTATTCGTTTTCTATTTTTTTTTTTTTTTTTTTTTTTTTGCTCTCTAGAACATACCAACAAACATCTTTCGCGGGCGGTACTACTTATATTATTCTACAACAGAGAGTGGCTTCGTCGTTGGCCGTGTGCAGCAGCAGCAGCAGCAGCCGTGCGCCGCGGCGTTTTGCCCCGAAAATCTTGTTCAGCGTTTCGCACGGGCAAGCCGTGTCGGCGGCGCGGCGTGGGGGTGCCAAAAACGAGGGGGAAAGCGGCGGCGGCGGCGGCGGCGAAACAGGAAAAAAAAAAAAAAAAAAACCTTCAGCGGAGGCGGTTGCCGCCGCGGCAGCGGAAAACGCGCGCGGATCCCGCCCGGGGTCAGAAAATCGATGGTCGGCTCGCGTCGGCTCGGATCGCCGGCGGTGGCCGACGCCCGAACGCCGCCGCCGCCGCCGCCACACCGGGGATCCTTTCGACCGGAATTCCACGCACACATCAGCACGCACGTCCGTATCGACGAGTCCGTTTGTCGTCGCCGCGTTTTGTTTCCCGCGCTTCGCAGTCGTCGTCGTTGTCTACACCGTCGTCGAACGAATTTCTTATTACCTATTAATTATTATTTTCTTCCAAAGTTTTGCGTTTCGTTTCGGTCGTTTTCTCAACGCATTGTTATATCGTTTTGACATTATTTTTAAATTAAAGTAATTATTATATTTTATAGTCGTCGTCGTGTCCACAGTGCGTTTTTTGTTTTTGTTTGTTTTGTGTTGTGCACGGTGTTCGTCGAGTGCACGTGTGTTTTACGCGATTATTGTTGTTGCGTCGTAACGTATAAACTAAAATATTTTATCGTTTTCAAAACACCTAACCTCCCCCCGGAAAACAGAAACACCCCCTGTACCCTGCACTGATTGCCCCCCTGGAGACGAACAACATTACAATATATTATTGTCTTTAATAATTTAATTATAGACGACGACAATCGCGTCACTACTGTATATAGAGTTGAGCGCCGGTGTTTTTTTTTTTTTTTCAAAAAACGCGTGTGCTGTGTTGTGTGTGTTTTGCCCGCGAACGAGTTATGTCGGCAATAGTTTAAGTCAGAACCGGCATTAAAACGATTGATATTGCGGCCGCACGACATCCCACAGGTGAGTGTCTTATTTTTAAAATTCATTTTCTTGTGCTTATACGTCCGCTGCAGCCTGGTGGGAAATTTTTTTTTTTTGTTTTCTAAACCGACCCATAAGAACATATTAATAGGTAATTAACGTGTTAAAAATGTTTTATTCACGCTATTTGCTTATGATACGAACAAAACAATCGTTTTTAAAACGTTCAAAATTTATTAAAATGTAAGTATGTACCTACCTACAACGTTTTGAGCAAAAAACTACCCACCATCTTTTTACCGTTTTATAAAATTATGCGTTTTCTTCAGCTTCATCACCAGCATTAACGCTGTTTTCACCCTTAGCATTTTCATCATCACCCCATCGACATTTTCGTTACAATTAAATTTAAACAACTCTTAAGTATTTACTATGGCAATTTATGGTGGGCAAAAGTTAAGAATTTATAAATGCGTATTTTAGAGAGATTTAATGTTTGGTTCTTACTTTTTTTTCCCCGGTCCAGTAAAAAATAAAAATAAAACATTTCTTTCAAAAGATATTTGCATGTTCATTGTTTTAAAAACAATGTAAGTAAAAAGCAGTGATATTAAATTTTAAGCACATACGATCCATCTTTAATCTCTACTCGTATCTATAAAATGATGTATCACAACATTTATTATAGGTATCTACGTATACAATGTTATTACTTTAAAATAAAGGTTAGAACCAGTCATTCATAATCGAACGTAATTAAAATGAACCTAAAATGTTTGAATTCACATCATAAAGCCTTCTATAGGTCGTTCTTCTCATATTTTTTTAAAATTTATACCTACTACTAAGATATCGAAAAATGTAATTGATGTTGATTTTTAAGTTTTAAATCTATTTTATATTTGTACATAGTTGAATTCAGGGTGACAAAATCAAAAAGGCGCAAAACTCGATTTAAAGTTCACTTCACAATGAATTTTGATTATGTTTTCCGACTCCTTATCGTATCTTATCGTAATCACTAGATCGATCGGTAGGTCAGAATAAAAATATATTATATGTAATATCTAAATAATTGTCGTGTTGAATGAAGACAGAAAATCAGCGCATAAAATTGCCGTAAAATTATCAACTCCAAGTGTTTTCTTACAAACAAACATTTAATCTGATAATTTTGCATATTTTCTTCTCGACTGACCTTCACATTTTTCGAATGCTATACAATATATTCACTAAAACTAACCTAAAGATGTTTATTTACAAAATAAAATTAATAAATTATCTATTCAAACGTTTGAAATAAAGGGGATGAATATTTATCGGTCAAAAAAAAAATGTTGTCATGTTCAAAGCCTGTGTTTACGCCATATTATGAATAATGTATATTTTGAAATAATGTTCTGTTTAAGTATGATTAAACGAAAAAAAATCAAATTTTTTGCATGTAAAGTTTACTCTTATGTTTACACCTATTTAAAATCGAAGTGTACTTTGAAAAGATTTTCTTAAGAGCTGCCCAAATACGAATTGTTGAATATTATTATTTTTGTGTCCTTTTCTATATTTTTAGAACTATACCTAACTAAACTTAACTTTAGTACTCGATTTTTAAATGTCGTGACTATAGAACATAATAATTCACTCAAAAACCTTTTTTATATCATAAGAACTCAAAATGTTCAAAATACAATCACTGCATTTCCTTCAACGTCGTAGTCTTTATTATTATCGTTTGCCATAATTGCAGTTGTCATATTATATAATTATTGATGAACGATTAATAATAATAATATTGTTAATAACTGAATAATCTTGTGTACACGATAACTTTTATTTTCCACGCAAGAGGAAATTATACTAGTGAGTGAAATACGATATTTATGGTATTATATTTTACAAATATCATATCAATAGATGAAATAGAACACGGGAAACGCAGGAACTGCGTCGTTATATGACATTTGTTAAAAATAATTTTCTAAACTACAAAATTTTAATACCAGTTTTGGATAATCTTAAATTAAACTTGAAAAAAACACAAAAGTTAATTTCCTCCAAAAATTTTAATTTTTGTAGTTAGGTACTGCTCTTACCAGTGTCGAGGTAGGGGTTGTTTTTTTTTTTTTTACAGATTTTTAAAAGGCCGATTAGTCAGCAAGTGGTGTTGTTGTGAAATGTTTTTTCTGTGCCTGGTGGTTGATTATTTCTAAGTAGTTCATAATATATAGTGAGATTTCTTAGAATATTTCTGTTTGCTTCTTGGCGTCTTGAGATACCTAATATGATATTAGGTACCTTTTATATTGTCGGTATTTTTTCCGTTACGTTAGGTGTTGTATTGTTGTTGTGGACTGTAGTTTCTCCAGGGTCGTCCGGTTTTGGGTAAAAGAGGTTACACATACTTGAAGTATTTGGTCCTCCTCATAAAACATGACGTTGTTTTCGGTTAACATTATCCTGCACATAGACTTTAGCACCGTCATCGAACAGCAGTCGACAATCGCCAGTCGGCTGAAAATGATTGTTGTTTTTATTTTATATTAGGGTCTATATTAGAATTAATATTTGTTTCACGCGATTCACTGATTTATTTTTATCTCCAATATCGGCTTTTTTCAACGCTTCGCTGTGCCGCTTAACATTATTGCATCTTTTTTTTTATATTTGACAACGAATTTTTGGTGGTCCAAACGAGCACGTTTTCAAATTTCTCGGTTGAAACCTATAACTAGTTTGCGCACAAAATATTATGAAATTAACTACAGAATAATATACTACACGTTAGTGTCCGTCCAAAAGGAATAATATACAATAAAACTTATGTGAATAGGTATATGAACGATTTAATTATGAAATATAATGATTAAAAAGATATATAATATGATTAAAAGTATAAATAATCTTTAATCTTATAATTTCAAAATACCGAGTTTATCTATAATTCGACTCGTTAAACTTAGATAAAATGTATTAATATTTTTATTACTCATCACGCTAAACTGTTGTATTGAAATCGCTTTATTTTCGACTATTATTCACTCGTACAGGGTACAGCGCGCAAGGGAGCGTCCCTGACTCTATATTATCAGGGAGGGGCGATTTTTAAATATTTTATACTTTTATATGTCTACACATTTATGTATAGAAACTAGAAACACTTCTTTTTCGTCAAAACATTTTTCCATAAAGTACCCGTTTAGGTTAGAAATTGCATTCCTATAACTGTAATTCAGGTTGTTTTTCAAAGTTCTCAATATTTTTTCTTCCGAAAACAGGGAAAAACTGTTGAAAAATGTAGTAAAAACGGCCAAATGTGCGCCGTAAACGAGATTTTCATGAAACCTATTTTAGTAATTATTAACCGTAACCACAAAAACTAGAATATTTTCACATTTATACATTATGGATTACGAATACACACCAGTGAACTTATAATATTCTCTGACAGTCCTAAGCCTGTGTAAGTGGGAAGGGAAATGTGTGCGCAAACGAGTGGTCGCATTAGAAATAATCTGTGCGCAAAAGAATTGTAATTTTAGCGAATGTGCGCGAACCAGGTGCAACCCCCCCTCCCCATGATGACAGTCAGAGTAACGGCGGCGATGATAAAAACGATGGAAATGTCACACCGGAAACAGTCGTTTACACCTCGCGTATTAGTCGCTAATTTCCGTCTCGGCAATATTGTATCTATTATTATTATCAGCATCATCAGTGTGGAGGGGAAAAATAATAATTCAAACGCGCTTCACCCTAACCGTTTTTTTTTTTTTTTTTTGGGGGGGGATCTGTTCAAACATTAACAAGCCGATAATGGGTTTTTCGAGGAAGAAAACGGGCAGTCATTGCCCGCCCCCTCATATAACATATAATAATAAATAATCGACGTCCCCGTGAAGTGATTTTTATTTTTATTTCCCCCCCCCCCGTCATCAAATACCACCAAACGCTTTTTCATTGTTCGTCGTATAACCCGCGCGCATACCTGATGCGTCCCTGTACCCGGAGTCGGGTCCGTTGCTGTTTTTGTTGTCGGTTTGTGGCCCCAGAGATGACAAAATTTCGAAAACTGCGAGCAAACACTACAACATTATATTATTCTATTCTGTATATATACCTACCTGTGTATTATTATTATTATTATTATTATATTGATCGACGGAGATGATATTATTTTTTGATTTCCGCCCTCTACCTGCGCGTTTCGTAGGCACGAACATTTTTAGTCGACACAAACACAACACAACACAACCGGCTCGACCTGGGACGACAAAAGGGTCTTTTGAATTCAACTTTCTCTCTCTCTCTTTCTCCAGTTCGCTCATTCCGACGTACACAATGCGAATAATAAATCATTTGTTTCGCCCGAATGCGCGTGCGCAATTCCAGGATCCAACTCCACGGACCGTTGCATGACGACGGCATATCGTTATACAATGTTTAAATGTTTCCCAAACGCGCGAATACCGCCGCAGATATTCTCGGTGAATATTATAATAATAATTTGTTCCTGAGAATTCTAAACTCCAGTGCGATCGGGGGTTACCGCGCGGAATAAGTTAAGTATATAGTGAGTTGTACGCGGTATTATTGTGTACTGCAGCGGATATCAAACATTCTTCCGTCCCAAGCGCGCTTCTTTATTCCTATGCTAACAACTAGTTACTGGAAGGTCACATTCCTCAGCTGATGTTTGTAATTAGTTACAATAGTTAGTTTATAAAATGTGAATTGAATACATTGTTTTATGTTGTCGACAAAAGTCCAATAACAGAACGTTAACTCTTTAGCCCGAAAAGGAAAAATCATTTTTTTTTTTTAATCGTTTCGTACACATTTCGCCCACGTGTTTTCACGTTCCACGCATTTTGGGAAGCATGAAATGCATTTTTATTTGATATTAGGTTATAACACTTGTAACTTAAAACGTTTTAAATTTATGTGTTCCAGTGCGATTTGATTAATGTTGTTATAATATATTTTGTTCTATAAATTTGGTCATTTACTTAAATTGATTTTTAATATTTCTTGTAAATGTGAATTTTATTGTGTATGATGTTGAATCTCGAATGATTGTGTGATAATTAATTTACTTTTTCAAAAGGTTAACAAAATAAATCATAGTAAATAAATGACTGAACTTTAATAAGACATTTTACCATCAATTTTTTTTTTCTAAAAATCAGGTTTACAAAATGGCTGTTTTGATACATTTCTAAAAACTGAAGTATGAAAGTTCATATTTAAAAATTTGGACTCCTCTCCCCCCCACAAAAAAAAAAATCTTATCAGCAATCTTATCTGAGTTGTGCGTATATAACGTGTACTATGTATAGTTATCTGAGCTTTAATCAATAAACCGACTGTTGTAATATTGTCTTTTTTTATCCAAATGTTGTGAAAATTTTAAGATAGATACCAGATAGACAATAATAATATGAGTAGTAATAACACTTTTTTCTGGTTAATTTTTTTTCTTTTCTCAGTTAATAGCGAAAGAATAAAACAGGACGAGGTAAAAAATAAATGTATCGTTTTTTTAAATTTCAATACATCCACCAAATAAGTACCCCATCCAAGGATCGAAGAATACCCATAGTGCTAGGTAAATCCGAATTTTTTTTTATAAACTGTTAACACACGTACAGGTGTGATAATTTAAAAAGATGATAATTATTATTATTTTTTCAAAAATACACAATAACTGAATTTAGCGTATCACCATTTTTTGTGTATATATAAATTAGGGTGTCGCCGTATTTTTAAAGGTTGAGAACCACTGAATTATACACAACAACAACAACAATAATAAAAACACCTAACCGCCGCCGCGTGCGTTCACAATAATCATAATAATAATAATAATAATATAAAATAGTTCGTCGACATCATCATGACCGCGCGGGTTCCGATTTCACACAGTGTGTCATTGACAGTTGCGCCCGCGTGGATTCGGATTAGATTTTATAATAACGTCACTTATAATAGTCGTTTATGTTCCATTAATAGCAGTTAGTAGTCGCGTTTTAATTACACTGCTTGTCGGCGTTTGAAGGGCGCGCGCATAATATAATACACAGGCAACAGATGCAAACGACTTATTTAAACTTATTGGTCGCCGCCGCCGCCGCCGCCGATTTCCGGCGTCTGCTATTCGTGTTTTCCGCGAATATTTATTATAGTGAAACTTTACTATAAAATATATATACACTGAAACCCTCCCCCCCTCCGTCCGAGGATGTACAAGAAACGAAGGTCCGAATTAATTTTCCATCACGTCGTTCAGTGGTGGGCAGAGGAGGGGGGGGTTCCACCGTTTTGTTGATTTTTCATTTTCTACCGCCTCTGAGCTAATATATATATATATTTTATTTTTATACAATATAATTATATACATATATATGTGTGTGTGTGTGTATAATAATAAACTACTAACTGCAGTAAAACGGAGTGTGTGTGTGTGTGTGTGTGTAGTGTACACACAACGGAAGAAGATGGCAATCTCGTCGCGCCGCCGCCGAAGCGAAACGACGGCGGAGAACTTTAATTTGAATCGCGTGCACGGAGAGAACGGTAGTGGCGGCGACGGTGGAGGCAGGAAGACGTATAGAGGGTTTTTCGCAATAATAATAATAATAATAATAAATCGAGACGCCTGCTTGCCCTCGTATATAATAATAATAATAATAATAATATCATAGTCTGGATTAACAGATGAAAAAAAAAAAAAACTCTTTAACGTATTATGCGTGTGATATTTTGTGAGCGCAAAACTCTCGAAAGGCTTGGAAACGCGACGGGGTGGGTAGGGGAAAAAATTATATATATATATATTTTATCACTTAATCTACATTCGCGGGCGGGGGGAGGGGAGGTTGGAGGTCCGCAGCGGCGTGCTCCACCCGTGGATTACTGAACTTAATCAAGAACAAAGCTTTCAACCTGTCACAAAGTTTGAACAAGAGATATAAATCCGTCTAAACCCCCTCCCCCCGGTTTTAGACTACTAACAAGGACTAGCTGCCGCCATACAAGGCGCGTGCAATGATTGTTGTGTGTTCACTTGGAGTATTTTAAATAATATGTTAATCGTCCGGTATGTGTCAATTATTAGGTCGACAATAATACACGCGCAAAGCAATTTGTCAAAAGCTTATAATATATCGTGTTGTGTGTGTGTGTGTGTGTGCGGTGTTTAAGCGTCCTTTGCCGCCGCCGCCGCCGCCACGGAATGACTTTGCTCTCGCGACCGTGTACGAGACCTTTGTGTATCAATATATGTATAATAATTATTATAATATATATCGTTTGTGAGTGTGCGTCGTATTATACGTGTAACAACGGCGACTGTGTGGTGATTGTGACGAGGGTCTTGGGGGGGGGGTGTGTGCCGTCAATGCAAATGGCGCAGGGCAACACACAAAAGCACAATGTGTATTATAGAGGTAGGTGCACGTAAGTACGGACGATGCGGTGAAGTGGAGAGCGGCGGCGGCGGTGGTGGCGTTTTACCTGGGTTGTTGTATTATAACTAAAACTGTTAGGACCGCCGAAACGGCTGTTGCCGAGCAACACGCCACCGCCGCCGCCACCGTACACCAGTTTTGGCATTGATTAGCTTCACCTGCTTTACCCCCAAAACCCTCAAGCTTCTCTCTCGCACACACACACACACACACACACACTTCGTCGTCACTCCTCGGCTAATCATTTTCTTTTGACTGCCGCGTGTAAGTTTTTACAGCAAAAACCGTTTATACACACCACTCACACACAGGAGGGAGGTACACACAAAACGGAGAATACCGAATAATAATAATAAAAATAATATTTTTTTTGAATATAATGTATAATAATATACTGTAAGTATATGGCGAAAATCGATTAAATGCATTTTCCGTGTCGGTATAGATACAGAGCACGTACACGATGTCACGACGACCTAGTCAAACGTCATTTTACGTGTGTGTGTGTGTGTGTGTGTGTGTGTGTGTTTTAGCTTATTGTCGATCGAAGCGAATACGAGTGGGGGGGGGAGGATTCAAAGTTTTTAGCTAGTTTTTAGTTCAGTAAAAAAATATAAGGCAAAAAAAAAAAATAGAAAAGTCAGTTTTTTAGCCAAGTAAAAAATATTTTATTTTTCATAATAATAACAAACTTTATAATTTTCAAGTAAAATTGTCTTGAATAAATCTGAGCTTCGCTCAGAATCGTTTCTTTAAAATTCAATTATAATCTTGTACCTTTGGTAATCTTAAATTGTACTCATGTTAAAATACCAAGGTTTCATATTTATACTTACATTACCCTCTCTCTTTTTCTAACATTAGCCTTCGAGGGTGTTACGTTATAAATAATTAGTAAATTAATAATGTCTTGTTGTTAAAGAAGCTTTGGCCCGTTTGTCTTCTGTGTGTATTGTTGTTACTACAGATTTGAATTATTTGTTTCAAAAAAATATCAATCAATAAAATATTGTTTAGACAATCAAAGGATTTCTTTTATTGTCTTAACAATTAGTATTTAAGACATTTTTTTATTAAAACTTAGGCTAGGCTAGGTATTTAAATGTGTTAAAAACACATTTAAATGATTGGCTACTTTGAGTCACTTTTTTTTTTCGTAAGTCAAACCACTTTAATTTCTGGTGTTATTACCCGAGAATTAAATTTATTTTAAAAGTATCAATCAATTAAAATTTTGTTTATGGCTTCAAAGGATTTTTATTTCCTTTTGAAACATTTAAAAAAAATTTTTTGTCATAGTTATCTAATTGTACCTTTTAAAAATACAATTTTATTAAATAAGACACTTACGGTTGTTTTTTTTTGTAGATTTAGTCACTTCCATTCTATTGGATTTATTTACACTATGTTTTATTTATTTATTTATATTTTTTTACAATGTACATTTCAGTACAAGTCACTTTTTTATCGTTACTATAATATTATGTATGCATGCACAGAGAAACAAGTGACGCGTTCCGAATTTATGACTTCACTACTGCACAGAGGAGGGACGTCTCCGGCGCGATAAGAGGTATTTTTCTTCGCTTTGAGACCCGTTCGTTTTTCAAGTTTTATCAAATTTTCAGCTGCGAGTTTTTTTTATTTATTTTATTTATTTGAAATTCATGCATTGAACACTGAGCCCCACTGAGAAAACTCGTGGGGGGGGGGCAGGAGTTCTTACACTTTTATAAAATAATTTACATTATATTTAGGCCAAACAAAATCCTTATAAAGTTACATTGGTAATTTACAAAATAATATGAAGCATTAAAAAAAAAAATTACAGAGAAAAAATACATAAGTTTAAATAATAATATTAAAAAAAAAGCCGGACATACTTCGCACGATGAGTGTACTTCGCACGACGGGTGGTATTCTCTTGGCGGGCGTATTAAATTTTAAAGAAACGATAAATCATTACTTCAGTAAAACGATTTTGAACGAAGGAAGTTAATAATATAAAAAAAAAAAAAAATGTTCGAAAAATGTCCAAAATTTTTTTTTGATATTTTCAAAATTGTTTTGCGCCAAAATCTTTTTTATAGGATTTTCTATCTATGTTTAAATTTTCATAAAATTCAAAAAATTTTCAAAAAATAATGGTTTCCGAGTCGTTTTTGTCAAATTTTGGGTGGGATTTTCCAAAAAAAAAAAAATTGAAGAATTGAAAAATTCAAAAAATGACTTCTTTAAAGTATACAATCTAGAGGCAAATCCGGTTTCAAAAAGTTGTTGATCGATTTTTTTGGATAAGTATTTCTATACGAAAAGTTGTACACAGAAAAAAAAAAAAGAAATAAACATCATTGTAAAAACACTAGCTTCTTCACTTCACTCAGAATCTAAAAAATAATGATAATAATTATTAAATAAAGAATTACAAATCACATCTTTAATATCAACATAGTTAAATATTATTTAATAATTCTATACAATTTTTCCTTGAAGTCTAATAACCAAAGCAATATTATTTTTTTTAATAAGGATATTAAGGATATCTGTAGATATTTTATTCAATATCTTGGTACCAATTATTTGAAATTGTCTTCCCGATGTGGTTTTTTTTGACCAATTTTTCTAAATTTAGTTACTATAGTATTAACTGCACATAATATATAATATCGATCGGGGGAAAAATGTGATGGACACGTGCGTATTATGGACATTCATTCATAAATTGTCTTGTTTCTCGGGAAACGGTTATTGTGTATAGTAATAAAGCAATAATTATTATTATTATTTGGCTATTCGAGTGCGGAATAAACGAAAATTTAATATAATACGCGCGTTTATAACAATTATTATAAAATATCAAAACTGACATCGGGGAAAATTAATTAAATACTGAATCCGTGCGATGAAAGAATAATAATTTTTTATTGATTTATGATAAAAAAAAAAAAAAAAAAAACATGGCGTAAAAAATCAAGCTCTAAACGTCACAGTGCGAGCAATATCTAACTGTACATAATAATAATATTATTATATAATATTATTTTCTTTTCTGCTTATCGTTGCGATTATTATGTACTAAGCGTTGCTTGAAAATTTTTATAACGATGACGTGTTCAAAAAATATGTGCTTAAAACGCAAAACGTTAAACAAAACTTATTTGTGTCGATATATCGATAAAATTTTTGGGTTAAGTCCCCACTAGCTAAAAAAACATAAAGTTGAAGCACTCGGGGGAGGGGGGAGTCAAATCAAATAAATTAATATACAAAAAAAAACCCGAAAATGAATACAACTAGAGGATTCGTGTTGAATTTTCACAAATTGACATGAGAAAAATTTAGAGGCACTTAAAATATTAATAGAAAACAAAATTATATAATTCACATCATTGTTTTTTTTTTTTTTTTTTTTCATAATAACGCCCTTTTTCCACAGTCATAATTTGGTCCCGGATTTAAATGCACTAAAAAAATCCTCGAAAAATGCCCTAAAAAAATGTATTTTTTTACGAAAATGCACTGAGAAAAGGTCCTATACATTTTAATATTTTAATTTATTTTACTATTTGCCGTCTGTCGAGTCCAGGTGACCACCATATTATGTAAAGATAAGATTCAAACTTCATAGCAATTACAGAGAGATTTCTTATAGTGTTATTAAGAAGAAAACCAAAGAACATGGATGATAGATAATATTTTTAATTAGCTAAACTTAATCATTATTGACTTGTATAATGTGCAGATATTATAAATTAAAATTGAAGGGTGTAACATCAATAATTGTGTTTGCCTGTAAACGAATGTCAAATAAAATTAAAATGATATGATGAAAAAAATCGTAACGGATTTTAAAAATATTTGAATTTTAAAACAATAAGTTTTGTATGGTTATAAAATGAAATCGATTTTTCACGCCGTGTTAAATATTTGACTTGCGGAGCAAAATAAAAAAAAAAAAAAAATGGTATTTTCACTCGCGGTCATTGTTTTCGGTATAACCACGATTTGTGATTCGCAGGACAACGATCGTTCGTACTGACCGCAAACACGTAATATATATAAATATGCACAACATACACAGTATATATGTAAATTAATTGAAAAGTCAGTAACCCTAATTCTCGGTATTGTGCAAATATTTTAGTAATTATAGTTTTTCAATAGAATATATAATAACCTTTGCTACGATTTACATAATAACGAAAACGTGCAATATTTGTTCGATATTTGCAAAATAAACGTTTGAAAATTTTTAAATCTCAATTTTATGTACTATATATATACTCATCCGTAGTATTATGGAAGGAATATTTTTATAAAATTGGTTGAACGGGCAAAAAGAATAATTCATTGTTTGAAAAATACAATCAACTATTGAAAATTTGTACAATATGTGACGCAAGATCTTCAGCTGATAAGTGTTGTGTTAAAGTAAAATTGTAAACAATATTTCATTCTAAGTAGTATGTTTTCGTTCATTGTAAAATAATATTGAAAATTTTAATATTAATGCAAAATTGTATATCTTAAATAAATAAAGACGAAAGCTCCGGTAACTTTTTTCTAATTTATGTGTTTATGATAAAATATAAAAATAAGTATACTTATAGATAAATTATCCGAATAATTTACAACACTGGTTATAGGTGTTTTACGAATATTAACAATTGGTTTTTAGTAAGTATGATATCTGTTCCTGCAGCAAGTTTAAAATGAGTTTTTACTGTTAGGTACTTATTTCAAGCTGAAACCCGAAGTATTGAGTTTTACCGAGCCGTGAGAGATGAAAATGTTTTTTGCATACAATATAAACACTATAGAAAATCAAAAAAGGTATTAATTTTAAACTTGCAGTCGAAAATTTGATTTTGATTAGGAACACGAGAATTTTGGCTTTGAAACTTTCGTAGGTTGAAATTCCAAATTTAAAATAAAAAATGTCTAATTTTTCCTGCTGACATCCGCTGTCTGTCGGGACAACCGCTGAAGTATAGCGTTTTTTTTTTTTTTTTAATCTGTCGAAATTTCAACGAATGATCCCAAATTGCAATCGATTTATCGATCCAAAATACATTGTAATTTAAAAATATCGAAATTTAAACACTACGATCGTCGTGTAATCACGTCCGTCGTCCGTCGTCCCGTTATCCGCGGGCGGCACGTATATATAATATTAAGGCTAGGGACTTATAGGAGTTGGCATGTTTTTCAAAAATCATTCAAAACATAGCTAAGCATTGTAGAAATGTGTTTCATAACACCAGAAGTTGTATGCAGTGTTGCAGTTCTATTCAATTTGCATATTTTGCATATTTAGCTCTTTTTTTCGATATAAGTGCATATTTCGATTATATTTGAATTTTAAGTGCATATTTCACATATTTTTCAATATGTAATTTGAGTTTTCTTGATATCGGAAAATTTTTCCCGGAATAACTGAAGAGATTAAATATTATCTGATATTTTATTTGTTTAAATGTAAGCTTAAAAAGAATAAAAGATCTTAAAAATTCTAAAAAAAAATCATTAAAAATAAAAGAAGAATTAATAATGCATATCATTATAAATATAGTATTATGCAATGCAATTTTGAAATATTTTGAGTTTTTACAGTAAAATTAATGTTTTATTATTTTTGCATATTTTTTTTCGAGCATATTTAGTACATTTTAAGAGCGCATTAATGCATACATATTATAAATTAATTAATGGTATACTAATAAACCCTGAATTCATAAAAAAAATTAACTTCAAAGTACCAGCATTTAATTCAAGAAACAATCCTCCTTTCTC